>JARPMJ010009362.1:0-27696 GCA_033366665.1 Phoxinus dragarum | reverse complement strand
CACTGATTTAAGGAGTGATTTTGAGAGTTAAGAATGTGTTTATCTATGATGCAAATTATCATGCTTTTCTTTTTTTTGCTTACAAACTGTTTATTTAAAAGGATTATTTAACTTTCTTTTTTCCACACATTGTAAGACACAATACAGTTCAGAGGATTCTTAGGCTATTTGTTCAACACGGATTTAACATATGCACATAGTTTGAAATAAAAAAACTGAAACGTTTGAAACTTTCCTACAGTAATTGTGGTTACATTACATTGCATGTACACATGAGTTTGTGCTGCACAGTAACGAAAAAGCCCTTTATTAATTAAAGAGCAGAATGAATTTCTAAAAGACTTCTAGTTAAATTCAGCTCAATGAGAGTTCTGTCAGAATGGGTTTTTTGGGTCCCACTTTATATTAAGTGGCTTTAAGTACTGTGTACTTACATTGAAATTAATAATTTGATTCAATAGACTTATATATTGTGTACATACATGTTTTTACATTGTACTTATATTTTTAAAATACCTGCATGTAATTACACTGTTGAGCGTTCCCTTTTACCTTAACCCACCCTTGAACTGACCCATCCCAGCACACCTGTCCCTCACCTGACCCGTAGCACACCGCAATAGCAGCACAAGTGTTTTACAATACAACATCCACACAGTAAGTACATTGTACTTATTTTTACATGTAAGTTCATAGTACTTAAAGGGATAGTTCACCCAAAAATGTAAATTCTGTCAGTAATGATGACTCTCTCTCGTGTTGTTCAACCCCTGACGCACAACACAGACGCGCTGCGCAGATACACTACGCAAACACACTCAGGCCCACGGAGAATATAATGAATAGTGGAATAAAGTAGTTTGTTTTGTTTGTTTTTTTGCGCACAAAAAGTATTCTCGTCGCTTGATAAACTTAAGGTTGAGTCGCTGTAGTCTGACTATTTTAACGTTGTCTTTAATAACTTTCTGGGCCGGCAAGTTTCGGTCATGGCCGGTTTCAATCCCTTAAGAAGCCTCTGGAGGAGTGAGACACTCTCAGACTTCATCAGAAATATCTTCATCTGTGTTCAGAAGATGAAGGAGAGTCTGACGGGAACAACATGAGGGAGAGTCATTACTGACAGAGTTTACACTTCTGGGTGAATTAACCCTTTAAAGCCCCTTAATATAAAGTGGGACCGAAATTTGTTTTTGCAACGGATGATCGTTCACAGGAATTTATTAAAGAGAATAAAGGAAACCGCACAGGGAAACATCATGGTGTCAGCTGGCAGCTGAATGACTTAACTGGGGTATTCTGCATGAAGGATACGGGGACTGACGAAGATGAAGACGATGACGAGCCGCGAGCAGGAGTCAGGTAAGGCTTGCACTGGTGTGAGAGACCAGACCGCGCAGTGAAGGTGAGTGTGGGCTTGCAGGTCCGGTTGACCAATCACAGGTGCAGCGAATCAGTGTTCACGAAGGTGGAAGTTTCCCTGTCCTGCACAGTTGTAGATCTGTAGTCAAACTATTCAAAGTGGACAGTTCCACATTACATTGAGATAGGAAGCAGGAAACAAAACAAAATACAAAGTAAATAAACTATAAGCTCCCAAACCACAGAACAGACAAACAGACGATACACTCTAAAAAATGCTGGGTTGTTTCAACCCAATTTTGGGTGAAATATGGACAAACCCAGTCGTTGGGTTACATTTTTTTTATTACATTTTTAACTTACTTACCGGAGTCATGTGACTGTAGCCGCTGGGTCAGGAGTTCCCCTGGATACAGCAGTGCACAGCGAGAGCCGGCTTCTGAGTGGAGGATCTGCGTACGACTCTGAGTCCACCAGGGATTATTTCCTCATGTAAAGTTTGTTCCACTGTCACCTGCAAACATGGAGCTGTATCTGGCCATTACCCTCAGCTTCTCTCTCTCAACTGATGCTCAATGTAAGTCATACTTTGTATATTAGATTTGTAATGTGAAAAGCCTGTACAAGGATGTATGATTTCATGAAGTACACAAATTACTTAAGATATATATATATAAAATAAGGTTTTGTGTAAAATCATTAATTTTCTGGGTATTTTTAATGTATCTTTCAGTTACACACAACTATTTCACCATTGATGGATGTTCTGATACAGAAAAAGAAAGTATGGTTGGATCTGACGAGAGGAGATGTGGCACGCTGACTTTAACCGAAAGCTGGGGAGTAAATACATTACCTGATTTTGCAGATCCTATGAGCTTTCCAGGGTTTTATGAAACGAGCGTTGGACAACAAGAAGTATGCGAAGAAAACTTGGCTGTATTCATTAAAGCTTACAAGAACCCGCCAGAGGAACTGGGTACGCTGTGAATCTGCACTGTAAAGCATGACTACAGTCTTGAATGAGTTTTAAAGTTCTGCTGTAATACATTAACATTCACCATATTATGCATTCAGTGTCATCGAGACTTTGGTTAAGCTTGATCTTTTGCTCACAATTATATTAGATATGAAAGAGATCAGTTTTCCGATGTGTATTTGAACGAGGTCAGATAAAGCTGACCACAGTTGTGTGTTCACAGACCCCCCCGAGACCGCCATCTACCCGAAGACTGGCGTTGAGCTAGGTGTCGAGAACAGCCTCGTCTGTCACGTGACTGGCTTCTTTCCTCCGCCTGTGGACGTCTCATGGACTAAGAACAATGTCCTCGTGACCGCAGGCGTGAGTCTGAGCCAGAACCGGCCCCGGAGCGATGGGACCTTCCACATGTTCTCCTCTCTGAAGATCGTCCCTGGAGAGAGAGACATTTACAGCTGTACGGTGAAGCACAGGGCCCTGCGGGACCACTGACAAAGATATGGGGTAAGAGCCACTCTCAAAGAAAAGCCAATCAAACTATAGCTCACGTTATTCCCAGTGGTTTTCTGTAAACATCAATCTCTGTGCGGCACACATGAAATCCCAACAGCATTGTACGATGAAACGCTCTGTTGTGAATGCTTGTTCACACACGTGCGGTGATTGACAGGTGTCGGAGAGGCGTCTGCTGTTCGCCCCGGTGTGGGTCCAGTGCTGTTCTGTGGAGTGGGAATGACCCTGGCGCTGCTGGGAGTGGCGACTGGAATCGGCTTCTGTATTAAAGGAGCTGCAACTCACAATACAGACATGGCAAAACAAGAAAAGAAATTACTGCAGTGGACCTACCGATAAAGACAGTTTCTGGAGGAAGTGAATAAGTGATACGCATGTGTGTGTCGGGTTAGATGAAGGACAGCACTGCTGGTGTTGAAGATCGAGAGATTCCTGGAAACTGAAGTCACCCGTGATTTGCTTGAGATGTATACACTATTCACACTTAAATCTGGAAGATGATGTATCCTCATGCAGTTCATCGACAGTAATCGAAACAAATCATAATCTTGATATTGAGGGACTTGATGATTCAAATTAGACACTGTGCCTCCTTCATGTTAAATGTAGGAGCAGTTTTTCATGGATGGAAATGTTGCATTTTTTTGTACTTAAAATGAAGCCATTAAAAATGAAACGTTTAAAACTGCAGTTGACACTATTGTTCAAATATTATTGTTAAAATGATTATAAAACATACATTTCTAAATGTGTTATATTTTGTGACCTACATTCCCATTAAAGATTGGCATGTGTGTGCCAGTTTAAACAGGTGTGCATGTGTGAGAAGCTGTAATAAACCGCGCTGGTGGCGTACGCTTCTGTGTCTGCACCGCACGGCTCAACCACGGGGATATTCTACAGGGAAGGGTCAGACATGTCAGGGGACCTTTGTGCATCTTGTGTGGAAATGAATGAAAGGTTCTGTTGGAGAAACATGACGGCACACGTACACTTGCACACCTGCACGGTCATGTTCAGCGGATGTGGCTGTAGCAATCGAGCGATCGAGGACTATAAACTAACATTACTTAACAATGACCAGTGCCACTGGCTTTTTTCATTTGCAAACTTTTATTTATAATTAGGACACTATATTTACCAGATTATGATGCATATATCATAAATATATATATAAATTAATAATTATATATGAATAAATTATGATACATTTGATCTTTTAAAACAACTTATGAAACTGTTTGTGTTTTCATGCTTGGAAAGTGGGATATTGAGTGTGGTGCACAGCCTTATTACACAAGTCTTCACAAATATGAAATAATAATAATATATTTTCCCCAAATTGTTAGATTATTAGATAGCTACTCTAGTGTGTAATAAACGGTCAGTAGTGTGGGCACTTGCAGTGTGTGTTTTTCCTCAGTGCATGACGGATGTTTCACAGCTGCTGTATATCCCCGTCCGTGCGCGTCAGACCCAGGCCTTCAGTGATGTCCGACCTGCATCACTCTTAACAGTGGAGCAGCGCACGCTCGTACTCTCGACAGCTGTGAAACTCCTGCTTCTATTGAGCTCCGGCGGGTATAGGGTATATAACCAATGACATATGATAAATGAAACCGGTGCAACTGAATAGATAGAGTATGTGTTCTCTCTCTGTGTGAGATGTTCAACACCAGTGTGCAGCATCGCAAACTACATGCAATATTCTGTTGACTTTTAACTTTATTCAGCGGTCACAGAAAACACTGTTTTTACACTCCCTCACATGAAGATACACAGATACAATACACACGGAAGAAACGAAACTGAGCAAAGAACTGAGAGGAACTAAAGGCTTAAACACACAGAGCGAGGTCAATAACTGGAACTGATAATAACTGGAACTGTCATTAACTGGAACTGTCATTAACTGGAACAGAAACTGGGTGATGAAACCACAGAAACTACTGAGACAGGCGAAGCGGGGAACAGGGAACCGAATGAACCGACACACACTAAAGCAGAATACAGGAGGGGCACTGACTAACTACATTTCAGGATTCGTTCCAATAAATATAAGAGGGTTTGTTTTTCATTCGATTTGACTTGTTCTTGATGTTTGGTGCACAGCATCTGGCACTCAATACATCTGCTCCAAATTTGCACAGTTTGTCTAGTTTGTTATTTATATACATACATCTGTGATCTTATTCACATATCTTTATGTTGTACTGTCTGTGTACTGTTGTTGTCTCTGTCTACTGGAAGCGTTTTCGGTCCTCAAAACTAATCCTCGTGTGCGCAGTAAAGCTCCTCTGATTCTGACAGTTGTGTGTGATAATACTCCTGATTTCTGACCCGGTATACAGCAGCTACAGCGAGTGAGCAGAACCTTCTGGATTCACACGATGATAGAAGTTTTAGCAGTGGCGTTCAGTCACGGAACCATCGTGTGTGTGTGAGACGTGACTCACACACTCTTTAAGACCAATGATATTGGACACACACACTTTCAGCCTCTCTAATTCACCGGTTACATCACTTGCTCATCGCTCCCCACCATCATATACAGTTTTTATAGTAATAAAAATCAACGTGTCTGCAGTGTGAGCCGAACGAGCTAGTGTGTGTGTGTGTGTGAGAGAGAGAGAGAGAGAGAGAGAGAGAGAGAGAGAGAGAGAGAGAGAGAGAGAGAGAGAGAAAGTGTGTGCGTGCCTGCGTGTGTGTGTATGTGAGAGAGAGAGAGAGAGAGAGAGAGAGAAAGTGTGTGCGTGCCTGCGTGTGTGTGTGTGAGAGAGAGAGAGAGACTAAGTGTGTGTGAGAGAGAAAGTGTGTGTGTATGTGAGAGAGAGAGAGAGAGAGAGAGACTAAGTGTGTGTGAGAGAGAAAGTGTGTGTATGTGAGAGAGAGAGAGAAAGTGTGTGTTTGTGTATGTGAGAGAGAGAGAGACTAAGTGTGTGTGAGAGAGAAAGTGTGTATGTGTGTACGTGAGAGAGAGAGAGAGAGAGAGAAAGTGTGTGTGTGTGTGTGTATGTGAGAGAGAGAGAGACTAAGTGTGTGTGAGAGAGAAAGTGTGTGTGTGTGTGTGTATGTGAGAGAGAGAGAGACTAAGTGTGTGTGAGAGAGAAAGTGTGTGTGTGTGTGTATGTGTGAGAGAGAGAGAGAGAGAGAGAGAGAGAAAGTGTGTATGTGTGTGTGTGTGTGTGTGTGTGTGTGCTCACTCTCTGCCAACTGTAGAAATGACCCTAAATATTAGACATGTCACGTTTGGATATAACCTGAGAACGCTGTTAATGTTTTCTGTTCGCTAAACTTTTCTTCAGGAATGTAAGTGTAAATGTCACTGATCTATTATTGACCTGGTTTAGGAATGAAAGCATGATATCGCTCAGCAACACATGACACCTGGAGAAAGAGTGTCTGATTGGTCAGTGGTGTGAGACATCGGTCACACGAACAGTGTATCGCTCCCTCAGTTGTGATGGAGTGTGTGAAGATGTCACTGCCAGAGCTCCTGGTGCTGTGTGTACTCACTGGAGCAGGTGAGATAATCCGCTTTACTACACACACACACTGATTACAGTTATGACTCAAGTCTTGTGTGAGGATTGATGAACTGAACTGAATGATTAGTTGAAGTTCAGCCTGTTTCCTACACAAAGCTATATATGGCTGTGAAGACTTCTAATAGTCATGTGGACCGTGCACTTTATGACACTTTATGATGCGTTTGTGTCCTCGTTGAAGTTTCAGAGCTTTAGTCTTGTATATTATAGTTATTATATTTGAACCTGGCATACAGCGCTCGAGTCATATCTACTCTCTGATACTATTATTGTGTTTTTCCATTCTTTTGTAAAAGTTTGAACTTTATTAGTTAGGCTAGTAGTTTTTCTTGTGGTATCGAAGTACTTGAAGAGCTTTAAATAATAGATGAATGAACGAATGAGGCATTTATATATATTTATTCAGTTTATATTTATAAATGAAAAGGAAAGTTATGTTATTTGTGTGTGTAAAGTGTGCGCCCCAAGCAGCGTCTCCAGTGTTCCCTTGAGGACCAGGTGAGTGTTCCCTTGAGGACCAGGTGAGTGTGGCAAAAAAGTGTTTGTTCACAGTATTTGAATTTATTCAAGACATTGTGATGTCGGTTTCAAAAACTGACCACTGAGATGATGAACCTGTCGTGCACCGTGCCAGAAAACACAACATTTCTGGACCTCCCTCGACTACTAACGTCCCCTTCACAGCGACACAGAGTGCAAAATCCATGAAACGCGTCTCTACTGCTTTTTGATTCGTGCTCTTTTGTCCACTCCGGATTAAACGAGGTCTGACGTTTCGGCATGTTACCGTTATGATATGACGACAGCACGTGGAGGCTTGTTTATGTTTTAAAACCAATGATTTTAGGGCTGCACGGTTATGGCCAAAATGATAATCACGATTATTGTGATCAATATTGAGATCGCAATTCATTATCACGATTATTTGTTGATTTAAACCAAAACCAATGTTATTGTCACACAGGCTAATTATAACTGCTTTCAAATCCATAATGTGCTACATTTCCTGCTAATGTACAAATATGTGCTTCACAATAACATAGGTCCTCTTATTCACCAAAATTCAGTGCATCTCCTTAAAGAATAAAGAAAAATAAATAATTTATGATTATATTATATTATATTGTATTTATAATTAATATTAGGATAGACTAGAGATATTATCTTCTGTTATAATTATTATTATTACATGGCTTGGTTAAATTCTATTGTAGAATGCAGTCTGTTATTTCTTGATAACAGAACTTAGTTCTTTAACGAAAGCAATACAATAGTTCTTAAATCAATATTTTGTGTCAAATTATTGATTTATTTGATAGGTAGCCATGTAAGCGGGATCCTGAAGACGGTGAATAAAATTCAGAGTCATTGTTATTTGAAGTCGCTCGCGCGCAGACACACTCGGTCTCTCTCGCGCACTATTGCTCGCGCGCAGACACACTCGGTCTCTCTCGCGCACTATTGCTCGCGCGCAGACACACTCGGTCTCTCTCGCGCACTATTGCTCGCGTGCAGACACACTCGGTCTCTCTCGCGCACTATTGCTCGCGCGCAGACACACTCGGTCTCTCTCGCGCACAATTGCTCGCGCGCAGACACACTCGGTCTCTCTCGCGCACTATTGCTTGCGCGCAGACACACTCGGTCTCTCTCGCGCACTATTGCTCGCGCGCAGACACACTCGGTCTCTCTCGCGCACTATTGCTCGCGTGCAGACACACTCGGTCTCTCTCGCGCACTATTGCTCGCGTGTAGACACACTCGGTCTCTCTCGCGCACTATTGCTCGCGCGCAGACACACTCGGTCTCTCTCGCGCACTATTGCTCGCGCGCAGACACACTCGGTCTCTCTCGCGCACTATTGCTCGCGCGCAGACACACTCGGTCTCTCTCGCGCACAATTGCTCACGCCCAGACACACTCGGTCTCTCTCGCGCACTATTGCTCGCGTGCAGACACACTCGGTCTCTCTCGCGCACTATTGCTCGCGTGTAGACACACTCGGTCTCTCTCGCGCACTATTGCTCACGCCCAGACACACTCGGTCTCTCTCGCGCACTATTGCTCGCGTGCAGACACACTCGGTCTCTCTCGCGCACTATTGCTCGCGCGCAGACACACTCGGTCTCTCTCGCGCACTATTGCTCGCGCGCAGACACACTCGGTCTCTCTCGCGCACTATTGCTCGCGCGCAGACACACTCGGTCTCTCTCGCGCACTATTGCTCGCGCGCAGACACACTCGGTCTCTCTCGCGCACTATTGCTCGCGCGCAGACACACTCGGTCTCTCTCGCGCACAATTGCTCACGCCCAGACACACTCGGTCTCTCTCGCGCACTATTGCTCGCGCGCAGACACACTCGGTCTCTCTCGCGCACTATTGCTCGCGCGCAGACACACTCGGTCTCTCTCGCGCACTATTGCTCGCGCGCAGACACACTCGGTCTCTCTCGCGCACTATTGCTCGCGCGCAGACACACTCGGTCTCTCTCGCGCACTATTGCTCACGCCCAGACACACTCGGTCTCTCTCGCGCACTATTGCTCGCGCGCAGACACACTCGGTCTCTCTCGCGCACTATTGCTCGCGCGCAGACACACTCGGTCTCTCTCGCGCACTATTGCTCACGCCCAGACACACTCGGTCTCTCTCGCGCACTATTGCTCGCGCGCAGACACACTCGGTCTCTCTCGCGCACTATTGCTCGCGCGCAGACACACTCGGTCTCTCTCGCGCACAATTGCTCACGCCCAGACACACTCGGTCTCTCTCGCGCACTATTGCTCGCGTGCAGACACACTCGGTCTCTCTCGCGCACTATTGCTCGCGCGCAGACACACTCGGTCTCTCTCACGCACTATTGCTCGCGCGCAGACACACTCGGTCTCTCTCGCGCACTATTGCTCGCGCGCAGACACACTCGGTCTCTCTCGCGCACTATTGCTCGCGTGTAGACACACTCGGTCTCTCTCACGCACTATTGCTCGCGCGCAGACACACTCGGTCTCTCTCGCACACTATTGCTCGCACGCAGACACACTCGGTCTCTCTCGCGCACTATTGCTCGCGCGCAGACACACTCGGTCTCTCTCGCGCACTATTGCTCGCGCGCAGACACACTCGGTCTCTCTCGCGCACAATTGCTCACGCCCAGACACACTCGGTCTCTCTCGCGCACTATTGCTCGCGTGTAGACACACTCGGTCTCTCTCGCGCACTATTGCTCGCGTGTAGACACACTCGGTCTCTCTCGCGCACTATTGCTCGCGCGCAGACACACTCGGTCTCTCTCGCGCACAATTGCTCACGCCCAGACACACTCGGTCTCTCTCGCGCACTATTGCTCGCGCGCAGACACCCTCGGTCTCTCTCGCGCACTATTGCTCGCGCGCAGACACACTCGGTCTCTCTCGCGCACTATTGCTCGCGCGCAGACACACTCGGTCTCTCTCGCGCACTATTGCTCGCGCGCAGACACACTCGGTCTCTCTCGCACACTATTGCTCGCGCGCAGACACACTCGGTCTCTCTCGCGCACTATTGCTCGCGCGCAGACACACTCGGTCTCTCTCGCGCACTATTGCTCGCGCGCAGACACACTCGGTCTCTCTCGCACACTATTGCTCGCGCGCAGACACACTGCTCGCGCGCAGACACACTCGGTCTCTCTCGCACACTATTGCTCGCGCGCAGACACACTCGGTCTCTCTCGCGCACTATTGCTCGCGCGCAGACACACTCGGTCTCTCTCGCACACTATTGCTCGCGCGCAGACACACTCGGTCTCTCTCGCGCACTATTGCTCGCGCGCAGACACACTCGGTCTCTCTCGCGCACTATTGCTCGCGCGCAGACACACTCGGTCTCTCTCGCGCACAATTGCTCACGCCCAGACACACTCGGTCTCTCTCGCGCACTATTGCTCGCGTGTAGACACACTCGGTCTCTCTCACGCACTATTGCTCGCGCGCAGACACACTCGGTCTCTCTCGCGCACTATTGCTCGCGCGCAGACACACTCGGTCTCTCTCGCACACTATTGCTCGCGCGCAGACACACTCGGTCTCTCTCGCGCACTATTGCTCGCGCGCAGACACACTCGGTCTCTCTCGCGCACAATTGCTCGCGCGCAGACACACTCGGTCTCTCTCGCGCACTATTGCTCGCGCGCAGACACACTCGGTCTCTCTCGCGCACTATTGCTCGCGCGCAGACACACTCGGTCTCTCTCGTGCACTATTGCTCGCGTGCAGACACACTCGATCTCTCTCGCGCACTATTGCTCGCGCGCAGACACACTCGGTCTCTCTCTCGCACTATTGCTTGCGCGCAGACACCCTCGGTCTCTCTCGCGCACTAATGCTCGTGCGCAGACACACTTGGTCTCTCTCGCGCACAATTGCTCGCGCGCAGACACACTCGGTCTCTCTCGCGCACTATTGCTCGCGCGCAGACACACTCGGTCTCTCTCGTGCACTATTGCTCGCGCGCAGACACACTCGGTCTCTCTCGCGCACTATTGCTCGCGCGCAGACACACTCGGTCTCTCTCCGCGCACTATTGCTCGCGCGCAGACACACTCGGTCTCTCTCGCGCACTATTGCTCGCGCGCAGACATACTCGGTCTCTCTCGCGCACTATTGCTCGCGCGCAGACACACTCGGTCTCTCTCGCGCACTATTGCTCGCGTGCAGACACACTCGGTCTCTCTCGCGCACTATTGCTCGCGTGCAGACACACTCGGTCTCTCTCGCGCACTATTGCTCGCGTGCAGACACACTCGGTCTCTCTCGCGCACTATTGCTCGCGCGCAGACACACTCGGTCTCTCTCGCGCACAATTGCTCGCGCGCAGACACACTCGGTCTCTCTCGCGCACTATTGCTCGCGCGCAGACACACTCGGTCTCTCTCGCGCACTATTGCTCGCGCGCAGACACACTCGGTCTCTCTCGCGCACTATTGCTCGCGCGCAGACACCCTCGGTCTCTCTCGCGCACTATTGCTCGCGCGCAGACACACTCGGTCTCTCTCGCGCACAATTGCTCGCGCGCAGACACACTCGGTCTCTCTCGCGCACAATTGCTCGCGCGCAGACACACTCGGTCTCTCTCGCGCACTATTGCTCGCGCGCAGACACACTCGGTCTCTCTCGCGCACTATTGCTCGCGCGCAGACACACTCGGTCTCTCTCGCGCACTATTGCTCGCGCGCAGACACCCTGGTCTCTCTCGCGCACTATTGCTCGCGCGCAGACACACTCGGTCTCTCTCGCGCACAATTGCTCGCGCGCAGACACACTCGGTCTCTCTCGCGCACAATTGCTCACGCGCAGACACACTCGGTCTCTCTCGCGCACTATTGCTCGCGCGCAGACACACTCGGTCTATCTCGCGCACTATTGCTCGCGCGCAGACACACTCGGTCTCTCTCGCGCACTATTGCTCGCGCGCAGACACCCTCGGTCTCTCTCGCGCACTATTGCTCGCGCGCAGACACACTCGGTCTCACTCGCGCACAATTGCTCGCGCGCAGACACACTCGGTCTCTCTCGCGCACAATTGCTCGCGCGCAGACACACTCGGTCTCTCTCGCGCACTATTGCTCGCGCGCAGACACACTCGGTCTCTCTCGCGCACTATTGCTCGCGCGCAGACACACTCGGTCTCTCTCGCGCACTATTGCTCGCGCGCAGACACACTCGGTCTCTCTCGCGCACTATTGCTCGCGCACAGACACACTCGGTCTCTCTCGCGCACTATTGCTCGCGCGCAGACACACTCGGTCTCTCTCGCGCACTATTGCTTGCGCGCAGACACACTTAGTCTCTCTCGCGCACTATTGCTCGCGCGCAGACACACTCAGTCTCTCTCGCGCACTATTGCTCGCGCGCAGACACACTCGGTCTCTCTCGCGCACTATTGCTCGCGCGCAGACACCCTCGGCCTCTCTCGCGCACTATTGCTCGCGCGCAGACACACTCGGTCTCTCTCGCGCACTATTGCTCGAGCGCAGACACACTCGGTCTCTCTCGCGCACTATTGCTCGCGCGCAGACACACTCGGTCTCTCTCGCGCACTATTGCTCGCGTGCAGACACACTCGGTCTCTCTCGCGCACTATTGCTTGCGCGCAGACACACTCGGGGCCCTATTTTAACGATCTGAAACGCAAGTGTCAAAGTGCAAAGCGCAAGTAACTTTGTGGGCGGATCCCGGCGCTGTTGCTATTTTCCCGGCGGGATAAATGACTCTTGCGCCCGACGCAAATCTAAAAGGGGTTGGTCTGAAGTAGCTTCATTATTCATAGGTGTGGTTTGGGCGTAACGTGAAATAAACCAATCAGAGCGTCCTCTCACATTCCCTTTAAGAGCAGGCGCGCTTGTTTCATGGCAGATCGCTATTATAACGGCGGATTTGCCAGCGCACGCCAGGAGCGGTTCACAGCGGAGGAAACTGACATTCTCGTCAGGGCCGTAAAACACAGAGAAGTGACATGATGGGAGAAACCCACCCAAATTAGCTTCGGTTAAACAGGCGTATAGTAAATGTGTAGCCTAATCTAGATTTTTTTTTATTTTTTATCTAGATAGATCTTTTTCACATCTTCACGGACACAACAATGATTTCCCTCGTGTGTTAATATTTTTCCTTGTAATAATGTATGATTTGCAAAAATGAAAACTGCTGCATCTGTTTATATTAGAGAATCAAAGTGGATGCGCGTTAACACACTACATTATGGCCAAGCACGCGCCCTTAAAATACCACATCACTAACGCGCAACGCGCCACTGTCTTTAGACTGTTTTTTTCCTGGTCAATGGCGCAATTGCTTTCTAAAACTGGAAAATAGCACCATGGAAGTTTTGCGCCGGAACACGCCTTCTCTTTGCGCTGAACCGCCCCCGCGAGCGCAAGTTCATTCCCTAATTTACCGACGTGCGCCTGTGGAGGGAAAAGTCCGCTGTGCGCGGGTGCAGAATAGGAATGATACATGCGTCGGTGTACAAAGTCAATTGCGCTGGGTGCAAGATAGGGCCCTCGGTCTCTCTCGCGCACAATTGCTCGCGCGCAGACACACTCGGTCTCTCTCGCGCACTATTGCTCGCGCGCAGACACCCTCTGTCTCTCTCGCGCACTATTGCTCGCGCGCAGACACACTCGGTCTCGCGCAGACACACTCGGTCTCTCTCGCGCACTATTGCTCGCGCGCAGACACACTCGGTCTCTCTCGCGCACTATTGCTCGCGCGCAGACACACTCGGTCTCTCTCGCGCACTATTGCTCGCGCGCAGACACACTCGGTCTCTCTCGCGCACTATTGCTCGCGCGCAGACACACTCGGTCTCTCTCGCGCACTATTGCTCTGCGCAGACACACTCAGTCTCTCTCGCGCACTATTGCTCGCGCGCAGACACACTCGGTCTCTCTCGCGCACTATTGCTTGCGCGCAGACACACTCGGTCTCTCTCGCGCACTATTGCTCGCGCGCAGACACACTCGGTCTCTCTCGCACACTATTGCTCGCGCGCAGACACACTCGGTCTCTCTCACGCACTATTGCTTGCGCGCAGACACACTCGGTCTCTCTCGCGCACTATTGCTTGCGCGCAGACACACTCGGTCTCTCTCGCGCACTATTGCTCGCGCGCAGACACACTCGGTCTCTCTCGCGCACTATTGCTTGCGCGCAGACACCCTCGGTCTCTCTCGCGCACTATTGCTCGCGCGCAGACACACTCGGTCTCTCTCGCGCACTGTTGCTTGCGCGCAGACACACTCGGTCTCTCTCGCGCACTATTGCTCGCGCGCAGACACACTCGGTCTCTCTCGCGCGCAGACACCCTCGCTCTCTCTCGCGCACTATTGCTCGCGCGCAGACACCCTCGCTCTCTCTCGCGCACTATTGCTCGCGCGTAGACACACTCGGTCTCTCTCGCGCACTATTGCTTGCGCGCAGACACACTCGGTCTCTCTCGCGCACTATTGCTCACGCGCAGACACACTCTGTCTCTCTCGCGCACTATTGCTCACGCGCAGACACACTCGGTCTCTCTAGCGCACTATTGCTCGCGCGCAGACACCCTCTGTCTCTCTCGCGCACTATTGCTCGCGCGCAGACACACTCGGTCTCTCTCGCGCACTATTGCTCGCGCGCAGACACACTCGGTCTCTCTCGCGCACTATTGCTCGCGCGCAGACACACTCGGTCTCTCTCGCGCACTATTGCTCGCGCGCAGACACACTCGGTCTCTCTCGCGCACTATTGCTCGCGCGCAGACACACTCGGTCTCTCTCGCGCACAATTGCTCACGCCCAGACACACTCGGTCTCTCTCGCGCACTATTGCTCGCGTGCAGACACACTCGGTCTCTCTCGCGCACTATTGCTCGCGCGCAGACACACTCGGTCTCTCTCACGCACTATTGCTCGCGCGCAGACACACTCGGTCTCTCTCGCGCACTATTGCTCGCGCGCAGACACACTCGGTCTCTCTCGCGCACTATTGCTCGCGTGTAGACACACTCGGTCTCTCTCACGCACTATTGCTCGCGCGCAGACACACTCGGTCTCTCTCGCACACTATTGCTCGCACGCAGACACACTCGGTCTCTCTCGCGCACTATTGCTCGCGCGCAGACACACTCGGTCTCTCTCGCGCACTATTGCTCGCGCGCAGACACACTCGGTCTCTCTCGCGCACAATTGCTCACGCCCAGACACACTCGGTCTCTCTCGCGCACTATTGCTCGCGTGTAGACACACTCGGTCTCTCTCACGCACTATTGCTCGCGCGCAGACACACTCGGTCTCTCTCGCGCACTATTGCTCGCGCGCAGACACACTCGGTCTCTCTCGCACACTATTGCTCGCGCGCAGACACACTCGGTCTCTCTCGCGCACTATTGCTCGCGCGCAGACACACTCGGTCTCTCTCGCGCACTATTGCTCGCGCGCAGACACACTCGGTCTCTCTCGCACACTATTGCTCGCGCGCAGACACACTGCTCGCGCGCAGACACACTCGGTCTCTCTCGCACACTATTGCTCGCGCGCAGACACACTCGGTCTCTCTCGCGCACTATTGCTCGCGCGCAGACACACTCGGTCTCTCTCGCACACTATTGCTCGCGCGCAGACACACTCGGTCTCTCTCGCGCACTATTGCTCGCGCGCAGACACACTCGGTCTCTCTCGCGCACTATTGCTCGCGCGCAGACACACTCGGTCTCTCTCGCGCACAATTGCTCACGCCCAGACACACTCGGTCTCTCTCGCGCACTATTGCTCGCGTGTAGACACACTCGGTCTCTCTCACGCACTATTGCTCGCGCGCAGACACACTCGGTCTCTCTCGCGCACTATTGCTCGCGCGCAGACACACTCGGTCTCTCTCGCACACTATTGCTCGCGCGCAGACACACTCGGTCTCTCTCGCGCACTATTGCTCGCGCGCAGACACACTCGGTCTCTCTCGCACACTATTGCTCGCGCGCAGACACACTCGGTCTCTCTCGCGCACTATTGCTCGCGCGCAGAAACACTCGGTCTCTCTCGCGCACTATTGCTCGCGCGCAGACACACTCGGTCTCTCTCGCACACTATTGCTCGCGCGCAGACACACTCGGTCTCTCTCGCGCACTATTGCTCGCGTGCAGACACACTCGGTCTCTCTCACGCACAATTGCTCACGCCCAGACACACTCGGTCTCTCTCGCGCACTATTGCTCGCGTGCAGACACACTCGGTCTCTCTCACGCACTATTGCTCGCGCGCAGACACACTCGGTCTCTCTCGCGCACTATTGCTCACGCCCAGACACACTCGGTCTCTCTCGCGCACTATTGCTCGCGTGCAGACACACTCGGTCTCTCTCACGCACTATTGCTCGCGCGCAGACACACTCGATCTCTCTCGCGCACTATTGCTCGCGCGCAGACACACTCGGTCTCTCTCTCGCACTATTGCTTGCGCGCAGACACCCTCGGTCTCTCTCGCGCACTATTGCTCGCGCGCAGACACACTTGGTCTCTCTCGCGCACAATTGCTCGCGCGCAGACACACTCGGTCTCTCTCGCGCACAATTGCTCGCGCGCAGACACACTCGGTCTCTCTCGCGCACTATTGCTCGCGCGCAGACACACTCGGTCTCTCTCGCGCACTATTGCTCGCGCGCAGACACACTCGGTCTCTCTCGCGCACTATTGCTCGCGCGCAGACACACTCGGTCTCTCTCGCGCACTATTGCTCGCGTGCAGACACACTCGGTCTCTCTCGCGCACTATTGCTCGCGTGCAGACACACTCGGTCTCTCTCGCGCACTATTGCTCGCGTGCAGACACACTCGGTCTCTCTCGCGCACTATTGCTCGCGCACAGACACACTCGGTCTCTCTCGCGCGCAGACACCCTCGCTCTCTCTCGCGCACTATTGCTCGCGCGCAGACACCCTCGCTCTCTCTCGCGCACTATTGCTCGCGCGTAGACACACTCGGTCTCTCTCGCGCACTATTGCTTGCGCGCAGACACACTCGGTCTCTCTCGCGCACTATTGCTCACGCGCAGACACACTCTGTCTCTCTCGCGCACTATTGCTCACGCGCAGACACACTCGGTCTCTCTAGCGCACTATTGCTCGCGCGCAGACACCCTCTGTCTCTCTCGCGCACTATTGCTCGCGCGCAGACACACTCGGTCTCTCTCGCGCACTATTGCTCGCGCGCAGACACACTCGGTCTCTCTCGCGCACTATTGCTCGCGCGCAGACACACTCGGTCTCTCTCGCGCACTATTGCTCGCGCGCAGACACACTCGGTCTCTCTCGCGCACTATTGCTCGCGCGCAGACACACTCAGTCTCTCTCGCGCACTATTGCTCGCGCGCAGACACACTCGGTCTCTCTCGCGCACTATTGCTCGCGCGTAGACACACTCGGTCTCTCTCGCGCACTATTGCTCGCGCGCAGACACCCTCGGTCTCTCTCGCGCACTATTGCTTGCGCGCAGACACACTCGGTCTCTCTCGCGCACTATTGCTCACGCGCTGACACACTCGGTCTCTCTCGCGCACTATTGCTCACGCGCAGACACACTCTGTCTCTCTCGCGCACTATTGCTCACGCGCAGACACACTCGGTCTCTCTCGCGCACTATTGCTCGCGCGCAGACACACTCGGTCTCTCTCGCGCACTATTGCTCGCGCGCAGACACACTCGGTCTCTCTATCGCACTATTGCTCTGCGCAGACACACTCAGTCTCTCTCGCGCACTATTGCTCGCGCGCAGACACACTCGGTCTCTCTCGCACACTATTGCTTGCGCGCAGACACACTCGGTCTCTCTCGCGCACTATTGCTCGCGCGCAGACACACTCGGTCTCTCTCGCACACTATTGCTCGCGCGCAGACACACTCGGTCTCTCTCACGCACTATTGCTTGCGCGCAGACACACTCGGTCTCTCTCGCGCACTATTGCTTGCGCGCAGACACACTCGGTCTCTCTCGCGCACTATTGCTCGCGCGCAGACACACTCGGTCTCTCTCGCGCACTATTGCTTGCGCGCAGACACCCTCGGTCTCTCTCGCGCACTATTGCTCGCGCGCAGACACACTCGGTCTCTCTCGTGCACTGTTGCTTGCGCGCAGACACACTCGGTCTCTCTCGCGCACTATTGCTCGCGCGCAGACACACTCGGTCTCTCTCGCGCGCAGACACCCTCGCTCTCTCTCGCGCACTATTGCTCGCGCGCAGACACCCTCGCTCTCTCTCGCGCACTATTGCTCGCGCGTAGACACACTCGGTCTCTCTCGCGCACTATTGCTTGCGCGCAGACACACTCGGTCTCTCTCGCGCACTATTGCTCACGCGCAGACACACTCTGTCTCTCTCGCGCACTATTGCTCACGCGCAGACACACTCGGTCTCTCTAGCGCACTATTGCTCGCGCGCAGACACCCTCTGTCTCTCTCGCGCACTATTGCTCGCGCGCAGACACACTCGGTCTCTCTCGCGCACTATTGCTCGCGCGCAGACACACTCGGTCTCTCTCGCGCACTATTGCTCGCGCGCAGACACACTCGGTCTCTCTCGCGCACTATTGCTCGCGCGCAGACACACTCGGTCTCTCTCGCGCACTATTGCTCGCGCGCAGACACACTCAGTCTCTCTCGCGCACTATTGCTCGCGCGCAGACACACTCGGTCTCTCTCGCGCACTATTGCTCGCGCGTAGACACACTCGGTCTCTCTCGCGCACTATTGCTCGCGCGCAGACACCCTCGGTCTCTCTCGCGCACTATTGCTTGCGCGCAGACACACTCGGTCTCTCTCGCGCACTATTGCTCACGCGCTGACACACTCGGTCTCTCTCGCGCACTATTGCTCACGCGCAGACACACTCTGTCTCTCTCGCGCACTATTGCTCACGCGCAGACACACTCGGTCTCTCTAGCGCACTATTGCTCGCGCGCAGACACCCTCTGTCTCTCTCGCGCACTATTGCTCGCGCGCAGACACACTCGGTCTCTCTCGCGCACTATTGCTCGCGCGCAGACACACTCGGTCTCTCTCGCGCACTATTGCTCGCGCGCAGACACACTCGGTCTCTCTCGCGCACTATTGCTCGCGCGTAGACACACTCGGTCTCTCTCGCGCACTATTGCTCGCGCGCAGACACCCTCGGTCTCTCTCGCGCACTATTGCTTGCGCGCAGACACACTCGGTCTCTCTCGCGCACTATTGCTCACGCGCTGACACACTCGGTCTCTCTCGCGCACTATTGCTCACGCGCAGACACACTCGGTCTCTCTCGCGCACTATTGCTCGCGCGCAGACACCCTCTGTCTCTCTCGCGCACTATTGCTCGCGCGCAGACACACTCGGTCTCTCTCGCGCACTATTGCTCGCGCGCAGACACACTCGGTCTCTCTCGCGCACTATTGCTCGCGCGCAGACACACTCGGTCTCTCTCGCGCACTATTGCTCGCGCGCAGACACACTCGGTCTCTCTCGCGCACTATTGCTCGCGCGCAGACACACTCAGTCTCTCTCGCGCACTATTGCTCGCGCGCAGACACACTCGGTCTCTCTCGCGCACTATTGCTCTATTGACTTGACTTCTTAAACTGTTAGTTATGAAGTGAACGTCGGTATAGATGTTTTAATAATATGGATAGGACGTGATGTTTTAGAAAGGTAATAACAGGCTGATGTGTTCAAGTGCTTGTGTTTTTATTGTACAAATGATCTCATGAAGACATTATTTTTCAGCGGATGGCTATTACAATTACCGCTGGACACAATGCATCTACAGCTCCCCTGATCTCAGTGACATGGTGTACATTGAAGGCTTTTACTTCAACAAATATCCATTCCTAAAGTTTAACAGCACTGTGGGCAAGTTTGTGGGGTTTACTGAGTTTGGAGTGAGAAATGCAGAGATGTGGAACAAAGACGCAAGCATATTACAGCAAGCCAGGGCTCAAGTGGATGTGTTCTGCAGACCGAACGCTAAACTCACAGAAGCAGCCATCTACAACAAAACAGGTACGGCACATAAGGCTCGCACAGAACTCCTCTTTTAAACATGTAGATGTACTTGAGCATGTGTCTCTTCTGGGTTCAGTGCAGCCGAAGGTGAAGCTCAGTTCAGTGATGCCGGGCGATAACACACACCCGGCGCTGGTCATGTGCAGTGTGTACGACTTCTACCCTGAGCCGATTACAGTGTCCTGGTTGCAGGACGGTGTAGTGGTGACGTCTGACGTGACCAGCACTGAGGAGCTGCCTAATGGAGACTGGCTCTACCAGACCCACTCTGAGCTAGAATACACTCCTAAAGCCGGACAGCAGATCTCCTGTGTGGTGGAGCACGCCAGCTTCAGCAAGCCCATGATCTACGACTGGGGTACGAGAGAGCTGTCTCAGGCCTCACCACACACCAGTTACACTATAATATTACAGTAAATCATATATTTTACAGTTATACCATGGTCTGTCTGAATACTCGATTCTGATTGGCTGGAAGGTGTGCAATAAAACCCTTTAAAGCAGTGTTTCTGAAACCTGTCCTGAAGGACCCCAAACACTGCACGTTTTCTTTGTCTCCCTAATCAAACACGCCTGAGTCAGCTCATCTGCTCATTAACCCATGTGATACTGAGCTGATGAATAAGGTTAGTTTGATTAGGGAGACAAAGAAAACATGCAGTGTTGGGGTCCTTCAGGACAGGTTTCAGAAACACTGCTTTAATGCACAGGAAGATCCAAGTCAGCTGAAGAAACGTTCTATGATGACTGTGATGACGCATTTTACCGTTTTAAACTCGCTCTATTTTTGTAACTCTTTTTGAAAGTTGTGGAAACACTATTGTGGAGTCTTCTTTTGCTTCTTTTGACAAGACAATATATATCAATGTAGTCTCTCATTCACTGAAGTTTACCCAACTATGACGACGTCCGCTAAGAAACCCGGAAATGTGAAAAGGGTCATTAATTAATGCACAGAAACGTATCAGCTTTTATTAATAAATCAGATTAGTTAGTGAATCGCTACATTGTATTTCTCAGCAACCGGGGGAACATGGTACCCTGGAAACCAGAGTTCTCGCGAGAGCACAAGTTGAGTTTGCTCAGCGAGACTCTCTGGCGTTGAGTAATGATGCTCATTAACATGCCCTTGTATCCGAGCTGCACCAATCACATCGGGTTCTCTGATATAGGCGGGCCAGAGGCGAGAAGACGACAGCGCTGCGACGTCGAAGTCATTAGTAAACACTGCAAGATGGCTGTGGATGAACACCAGGGGCCTCATTTATAAAGCGTGCGTACGCACAAAACGGGGCTGAAAACATGCGTACGCCAGTTCCTGCGCAAAAGGTGGGATTTATAAAGAAAAACTTGACGTGAAAATATGCGCACCTCCACGCAAACTCTGACCCATGCGTACGCACATTTTGGAGACAGAGCAGTTTGGCGACACCGATGGTGAGCTGGAGTTAAATGTCTTTTTGGTCACTTTTAGACAGAAAATCGAAATAAAATTATACATATACAGAAAGATAATAGCTACAAATATAATTTCACTCACCAAGCCTATCACTTGAAGGAAATATCCACACCTTCAATGTCCGCGCCAGCGAGCGCGTTGGGCCGTTAGTGAAACTGACGCATATATCTGACGGCAGATGAAGTAAAACTGTAAATCTTCATTATGAGTCCTAATCATAAATAGGCTACAGTGCATGTTCACATTCACAATAACAGTTTAAATAAAATATAATTTAAACAATGTTTTACTATATAAACATTTAGATGAAATATGCTCATTAATGGAGTTAGGCTAAACACTTAAACTTCATGACATTTACTGAAAAGTTAAAAATATATATAGCCTATTCAATGAATAGCCTATACATATTTGTTGTGCATGCAATGCTTTTGAACACTTTTCCTTTGGCATGCTGTGTTTTAATGTTTTAACTAGGCTACAGAGATAATCCTTATCATGATAATAGCAGATTGTGCAAATATAATGCACAACAAGGTCTATCTGTTTCCATTACAAATATAAATCAATTAAAAATACTATTTGGCCAGTGGAAAAAGATTGAGAAAAACTTTCTCTGAAATGCATTGTACACTATTTGATGTATTTTATTCAAAAACAAGGCAAGGATAGGCTACTACCGGTAAATGATTTGTATTAATGTAATGTGACGGCACATCCGTATTTCATATTTTCCTAATGTCTTGTACCGTTAAACATGTTATCACGTGGCTGAATAATCATATGCAAATGATATGCAGATGAGGATATGCATAGTAAAACTAGGCGTTGTAAGCTCCATATATGGTTATGTCGGGGAGGAGACGCATGTGCGCACAATCTTCCGCTGAGTGGGATTTATAAAGTGAATTCTGCGCAGGTTCTGGCGTACGCACGGTTTTATAAGTCTGAATATTTTTTTTGCGTACGCCATTTTTGGCTTTCGGGCGCACGTACACTTTTAGTAAGGATCCTACGCACAGTTTTATAAATGAGGCCCCAGCTGTTTGAAACGGCTTTGGCCGCTACAGTGAACGAGTTAGACTTGGCTTTTCTCTAAAAGAGGAACAGAAGACGGCGCTCGAATCGTTCCTTTGCAAGAAGGATGTTTTTACAGTTTTGCCGCCCGGATACGGCAAGAGTCTAATCTAGCAGGTAGCTCCGCCGGTAGCTAGGCGTATGGGGCTTAGTTGTGATTGGTCGTAGTGTTAGCCAATTGCGTGCAGTGAGATTTTCAAACACATGCTTGGTGCCGCCCCTCGAGCTGGGTGATTTATATTACTCGATGCCAGACCCTTAATCTTTCGGATTTGGGTCTGGATTTCCAGGCTAGAAACATCGCTGGTTTTTAATCAGACTCATAGTATCGTTGTAGACACTGAACAGACGCAGGTACGGATCTCTTTCTCTCTCTTGATAATGAATTCAAATGAATGTGATTTATCTGCACTGCTGTATCCCTGTGTCTGATATAAAGCGGGCAGAATGCTGGATCTAACTGATGAAAATAACCGTCTAATATTGTGCTGTAAACATCAGTAACAGCTTTGAGTCGCCAGTGCTGGTAAAAGACCACGGTATGAGCAGCACAATCCACGGCTAGCAGTGCAGGAAATGACCTGAATGATATGATGACCTTTATACGGGGTTTGCATATAAATGTGTGTATATGCAACCACCATACAATGACAAAACCCCATGCACTCCTCTTTTGAAATCCTCAAGAAGCCTAAACACTCTCAATAATCAGGCCGTTTGGATTTTGGATATGATGTCATATTGCTCATGCTCCGCCCACGAGCGCAGACATATTTCTTGTATTAGCATATTTATATTTCCTGTATTAGCATATTTCCTGTATTAGCATATTTATATTTCCTGTATTAGCATATTTCCTGTATTAGCATATTTATATTTCCTGTATTAGCATATTTCCTGTATTAGCCTATTTATATTTCTTGTATTAGCATATTTCCTGTATTAGCATATTTCCTGTATTAGCATATTTCCTGTATTAGCCTATTTATATTTCCTGTATTAGCATATTTCCTGTATTAGCATATTTCCTGTATTAGCCTATTTATATTTCCTGTATTAGCCTATTTATATTTCCTGTATTAGCATATTTCCTGTATTAGCATATTTCCTGTATTAGCCTATTTATATTTCCTGTATTAGCATATTTCCTGTATTAGCATATTTCCTGTATTAGCCTATTTATATTTCCTGTATTAGCATATTTCCTGTATTAGCATATTTCCTGTATGGGCATCCGACGACCCCTTTAAAACGGTCTAATGCACAGCTAGCCACAGATTAACCCTTACTCTATTTAATGCTATTGTGATAATAGAGCGATGTCTGTCTCTCACAGACCCCCCTGTCCCGGAGTTTGAGTTTAATATGCAACTATTATTCACCATTGAAACGGCCGGACTGGTGCTGGGAATCACCATCGCAGCCGCTGGATTCCTGTACTACAAGATAACATCAGCGGGTCTGAAGAGGTGAGAGCAAGCCAGTGATAGAATGCAGTCCAGTTAACGAACAATAAACTAGAACCATCATGGGATTTTATTTTCAACTAATTACTCTTTTTATTTGGATAGAGAAGATCATAGTACCACGTTAATGATGTAAATTTGACATTTCACTAAGTTAATTGCATAACAACATTTCTGTGTGATCTAACATTATCTCTAGCCATCACATATAATGACATACTGAATCATCAAGCCCAGTAACATGAATATTAATCTCACCATCTGCAGGTCCTCATACTGACTGAAAGGAGCCTCGTCATCTCCAACTATCAGTCTAACTCTTCAATGAGGTTTCATAATAAACATGACGATGGAAACAGAACTAGAGCATCATACCCGAGTCATGTTTCTGGCTAATATTTCAGCAATATTGACAGTCATGATGTCAGTCTGATCATGTCTTCTCGTGATTTCTCCCACTCGACCCATCTCTCCTCCTCTTCTTTCTCCACTCCCACTAAAGTGTGTTTGCTCTGGGAATTCACATCCCCCCTATAGCTCATTTGTATAGCCGTGTGAAATGCAATCGAGTACATTGCATGTCCTGTGCCGTGTGTATTACTGGTCTAGCTGATGCCAGTTTGGTGGTAATGGAGGTTTCATGTGCGACTGAGAATGGGGAAAATGACAGAGTATTGTTTGCGGTGTTTGGGGAAATGCTACAAACAGTTTTTGTAAAACCAATGAAAAGCTGTAATTGTTTTTCAAAGTGGGATCACACTTTATATTAGGTGTTAATAACTATGTACTTATCAGAAAACGAGTGCAATGCAGTCATTGTGTCCATGTAGTGTAGTGAAGCGTTTGAGCTGCTATAGTGGAGGGATACGGGTACGGCTAGGGCGGGTTTGGGTTTAAGAGAGGGTTACGAGGTATGGGAAGGTCAACAATTCATTTCTGAACTTGCATATGCTGTAATTATAGATGTGAGTATTTGATAAATATATGTAGAATGTAAAAACATGTATGTACACTATAAGTGCATTGTAACAATGATTAGTTTAAGTGTAGTACATAGGAGTTAAAGACACCGCAGGAAGAGCTCATGAAGGCCAGTTTATAGCTGTGGTCAAAACCAGATGACCGTTCAACACCAGTGCTCTGTGTACTGGGAGAAAACCACGGTGACATTCTCGAATGACTGTAGACTCAGCCATACGGAACATTTTCGGTTATATATTCTGTTGGATTTATAAAAAGCACGCCATCAGCAATATGGAAGTGATTTTCTCATTAAAGACTCATTGTAATGGTGCTTGTTATTATTTATGATAACTCCTTGTGGTTTGGAATCAGGTTTGCTGTGTACGTTTCTGAACTGGTTTAACTTGATTGTAACTTTGACAGGCTTATCATAAAACTGTTGTTATACATTCCTGTAACACTCCATAATCTTCCTGTATTTAGCTTGTTTCCTTCTTCCCTTTTTCAGTTCTTTATAGTTCCCAGTCTAGTTTGCTCAGTTCTGAAGAGGAGATAGTATATAAAAAATGAACACATCAACGCCACACAGAATATCTGCGTTTCCACCGTGTGTTTGCGCAACGCCACTGTCTATCACACATTGTGACACAACTTGCAGACAGAGATTGTCGTGTTATTGTGATAAGGCTTTACAGAATGGAGACCAGCGGGACCCTGCCAGTAGGGGGCAGCAAGTCACTGGTGCAAAAACTATGCTTTAATGTATGTCAAATATATTCTCTTTTCAACAGTACATTGCAGATATACTTACAAAAAATTGTACCATCTTTAAATATATAAAAAGTAGCCTATATTGACATCATGCTTTTACCTATTTTCACAATACTACTTTTAACACACTTTACAATATAAGTATCATAAGTAAATATAAGTCAAAATATAAGTTTATTTTCTAAACATCTATTTAGAAAAATATACTTAAAATCAGTAGCGGGTGGAGGGGGAGACTGGGGACGGTTGCAACACTTTTTGCATTTCTCTCAGTTACTCAGAGACTATTTGGACTAGACCAACCAATGTTGTATATATTAAACTTGCATCTGTCTGCTAATTACACGTACCATTTAAAGATGATTACATATGACACATCGTTCACAGTATTTATTTGAGTGGAAGAAGCAGATGTTGCAACTGACCCCAACAGTTGCAACATGTTAAAAAATACCTTAAATTTCACTAATTAAAGGATTAGTTCACTTTCGAAGTGAAAATTCTGTCATCATATACTCACCCTTAAGTTGTTTCAAACCTGTATGAATTTCTTTCCTCTGCTGAACACAAAGGAAGATATTTAGAAGAATGTCAGTAACCAGACAGTTTTTGGTTCCCATTGACTTCCATAGTAGGAAAAAAAATATACTATGGAAGTCAATGGGAACCAGAAACTGTCTGGTCACCGACATTCTTCTAAATATCTTCCTTTGTGTTCAGCAGAGGAAAGAAATTCATACAGGTTTGAAACAACTTAAGGGTGAGTATATGATGACAGAATTTTCACTTTAAAAGTGAACTAATCCTTTAACTTTAGCTTTTAGTCTCAATGAGCATAGAATTCTGAAAATATTAACTGTTTTACTATAATATTATTTATTTATACAATAATATTATTGTATTATCAATACGCCCTCACAGCATACACCACTTCCTGCTCAGCTACTCTCTACTCAAAGGATTGCAGTTCTTGAAACAAAGTTATTTGCGGGACCACCAAACCAGACGGGACACACAACCAGTGTTGCCACAGTTACTTTGAAAAAGTAATCTGATTACTGATTACAGATTACTCCTTTAAAAAGTAACTTAGTTACTTTACAGATTACTTGATTTTAAAAGTAACTAAGTTAGATTACAAGTTACTTTATTTAGTTACATTCAGCAGCTGCCGACGACACCTCCAACGCCTCAGCATAAAAATGACAACCGGTTTTGCCAACACTCACTTTATTGGAAGTGCATTTTTAACAGTAACGTCAATTTTAAGCTGAACTTTAAAAAAAAAATTTATATAAAAAATGTAATAAAGACAGTCTTTCTTGACTTCACATAAATACATGTTTTTTAAAAATAAAATAATGACAGTCTTTCTTTAATTCACTGAACATAAATACTTGTTTTTCAAAAATATAAAATAAGACCTTTATCTTGACCTGACTCCAAATGTTTCTTCAAATTTGATGTAGTCTTTTTTTTCAGCTAGATAGCACTTTGTCGCCACCAGATTGTACAACGAACCTTAATATTGCCATCTTTAGCTGACACAAACTAAAAATAGTGACGGGGGTGATGCGGTGGGTGGGCGCGTTGATGTAGGCTACATGTGGGTGGCGCTGCCATTAAAGCACCTAAAAGCTGTAGGCCTATATAGCAAGCAAACATATAGCAAGAAGACATTTTAATTGTTTATTAATAAACAAGTGTTTTCTGTCGTGTCGGCTGCAAAGATGAAGTTGACGATGCTGACTCGCGATCTTCACTGTAAGTAGTGAACGTGCCAGAGAGAAATGCACATTTCATACGGATTTACATAATCAGAGAGCAGTCTGTTTTCATTTTAGAATTGTTCTGTTTAAAAGTACATTTCAATATAGATATATTTTTCAGGTCTGTGAAACAAGTAGGCTACCTTATACGCTGAGTTTTGGTTCATTTATGAGACGCGCTCCAGCACGCGCCCACACCGCGTGTCGTGATTATCTATTGTCTGCTATATTTTCTTATTTATTAAAT
>JARPMJ010009361.1:0-27709 GCA_033366665.1 Phoxinus dragarum | reverse complement strand
TAGATAGATAGAGATAGAAAGAAAAAAGATAGATAGATAGATAGATAGACAGATAGATAGAAAGAAAAAAGATAGATAGATAGATAGAAAAAATCTAGAAAGATAGATAGATAGATAGATAGATAGATAGATAGATAGATAGATAGATAGATAGATAGATAGATAGATAGATGTGGATGGATGGATGGATGGATGGATGGATGGATGGATGGATGGACGGACGGACGGACAGAAAGATAGATATAAAGAAAGAAGAAAGAAAAGAAAGAAAGAAAGAAAGAAAGAAAGAAAGAAAGAAAGAAAGAAAGAAAGAAAGAAAAGAAAGAAAGAAAGGACGGACGGACGGACGGACGGACGGACGGACGGACGACGGACAGACAGACAGACAGACAGACAGATATATGATAGATAGATAGATAGATAGATAGATAGATAGATAGATAGATAGATAGATAGATAGAACTGACGCGCTCTGAAAGCGCGTTCTCTCGCTGCTGTTCCTGAAATTACCGTATTCATAGTAATAGGCGCACACACTTTTTTTTTGGCGGCTGGCTTGACCGTGTATTTTCAAACCGCGGCTGGCTTGACCGCAGTATTTGTAACACAGATACGCGTTTCCCAGAGAGGTTGGAGGGGGTGTCTGTTTTATTCCCTTCCACCGAAGTCAAATCCTGACAAGTCGTCTTTGGATTAAACTGTGTGGACGTCCTCAGTCAGCGAAACCCCTCAACGATCAACAACACACTTTTGCTCTAAGATACATTTAGCTTTTAACCTTACTGTGAAGTTATACTAGTTAGACAGTTTTATGCTGTTTAGGTTATGATTTCTGTTCTCTACCCTAATTGTTGATACGCTAGCGCACGCTGCTAATAAATACAACTTTATACTCGTGTAGTCCGTTTGCTTTGTAATAACGATTATAGAAGTGAATAGAGACCTACCAGCTTTGCAGACAGTGTTTCTCCTGATATTGTGAGTCCCAGCCTCCGTCTCGATTAGGATATGCTGTGCTTCATTTTTTGACTGTGACCGTTATGCTTTTGCCTCTATTTGGATGCCTTGTTGTTGCTTGCGTTTCACCCGGTATGTCTTGAATAGCCTTCGAACGCACACTGCAGCCCCTTCTGCCTACTTCTATCGGACACTTTATTTGCTGCTTTATAAATGTTTGATAAATGTCAGCAGGAAGAGCCGTCACAGCATAAGCCATGTTGATACCAAACCAGAGCCCAGATGAAGTTGACGGACGTAGCAACAGTAACTAAGGGGGGCGGGGCTTAGCCAAAGGTGAATTGCGTTTGATCAAATCTAGCATAAAAACATCTTGAAGCTGTAGCGTAGCGTCTTAAAATCGCCCTAATGGAGTATATTTAGTCATTTTATGACTGGGCTGACAGGACATTATCTCACGACTATTTGCCAAATATATCAATACATGGACATTGTTTGTCAATTATTATATTATGTGAGCAGAAAGAGAGTACTACACAATCTGTAGCCAGGGGCAGATGGGCAAATACACAGTTCTGTGATTAACCAATCACAATAGAGTAGTTTAGATTAGTTCATCAAATCTTAGGAAATACTGTTTAAAGTTGCTGTACTGATTGAAGCACTCATTCCCGGCTGAATTTCATTTCGGTTTCAAGATAAAGTTGTGGAATATTTTGCCAGAATTAAGTGGACAACTGCTTTTTTAGAATTACATTTTTGTTTTAGAATATCCATAAACTATTCAAGTGTTTTTAGGCCATGAATGTCTTCAAAAGCTCAGAATGTAAAATAAATCAATAATTTCAAAATCATATGTGCATGGATACAGTTATGATTACCATCAGACAACATATGTAATTAATGCTGTATACATGCAACATATGTAATAATGCATGTCAATGTGAAACGTATATCTTTATGACTCTAGGATTCAGAAAGATGAATTCAGCATTTGAGTTTGCAGATACTTATTGCTCAGATGTTGCTCTTTTATTGAGATTTTAGGTCTCCATTTAGCCCCATGTTTTCTAGGAGAAACAATTCAGACGTTAACAAGATCTCATATAATGGTTGCATTTAGCTTTTTACTTCTGGCAATTGTATTTATGCTTCAAAATTGATAAAAGTTGTGATCATTTGTGAAGATTATGACGATGGACACACAGTCACAGCAGCAAAAATCTCATTATCATCTCTATTTCTGCCATGTAAAAACCACATGTAAACATTAAGATATTTCTGATAAATGTGGAGAATATTTCTACCGCTGATCTTGATTTAGAACAATCTGTTGAATCGTTTTTTTGTGTGTGTGTGTTTAGTTTAGTTTTTTAATCATGTATCAGATTTGTGTGCATTAGTTGTGATGCCTAAACTAATAACTTAATGTCTTGTTAACGCTAACGACTCACTGCTGACTGATCTGGAAACGGACTTGCGATCTCATTTGAGCTTGTGCTGGACTCTTGGGTCCTGATAAGTTAATTACAATGATCTCATTCAAATAAATCCCTCGGTTTATTTGATTGTCCCGTCCGTGTTTGAGGGACACATCTGTGAATGTGAGCGGTCGACGCTTTCATTTCTGTCTCAGATAATCTTCTTAATGGGTTTCCATGGCTAAACTTACAAAACACCAGACTGTGTGTGAACATCTCTGACTTCTCCTCACAAACGTTAATCCAATCTGTGTGATGAGAATATGTAATTAAATAAGTGATTGAATCCATCAAACACTAAACCGTGAGATATCTATCTATCTATCTATCTATCTATCTATCTATCTATCTATCTATCTATCTATCTATCTATCTATCTATCTATCTATCTGTCCATCCATCTATCTATCTGTCCATCCATCTATCTATCTGTCCATCCATCTATCTATCTATCTATCTATCTATCTATCTATCTATCTATCTATCTATCTATCTATCTATCTATCTATGTGTCCGTCCATCTGTCCATCTGTCCATCTATCTATCTTTCTGTCTGTCTGGCTGTCCATCTATCTATCTATCTATCTATCTATCTATCTATCTATCTATCTATCTCTGTCCATCTATCTATCTCTGTCCATCTATCTATCTATCTATCTATCTATCTATCTATCTATCTATCTATCTATCTATCTATCTATCTATCTATCTATCTATCTATCTATCTATCTGTCCCTCCAGAATATCAAGAAAATATTTCTGATAAATCCTTGAAAACTCATTATATAATAACAGTCCAACGATGGCATAACTCTAATGTTATGTTATGATGTAACACTCTTCAGAAAATACTTTTATTCTCATTTAAATCATATGATTTTTTTTAAGCTCTTGTAATATTAGCCTGTCATATTCTGCCTGCAAGCATCTGTTGTGATGGAGCTTAACAGGAAGAAAAAAGATGATCGGATCAGCGCTTGAACAAAATGATCATTTGATAAAGAACATGGGAATAATCTTTCACTGCCTGCAAATATGATCTTACATCAGCAACAAAAAGATATAAGCAAAACACAACAGGACAGAAGCACTCAAAAAGTTTGTGTTCTCAATGAGACGTGTGTGTGTGTGTTTGAGATTTAAGAGGACACATTTGTATAATGACATGCGTATTACAACTTGGTTTATGAGGACATTTCATGAGTCATCGTAATTCAAATAGCTTAAAAAACATAAAAAAATTTTTTTATTAAAAATATAAAAATGCAGAATGTGTCCTGTGATGGGCAGGTTTAGGGATAGGGGCAGTGTGTGTGTGTGTGTGTGTGTGTGTGAAGGTTTAAGGATAGGGGTAGTGTAAGGGGAAAGAATACAGAGTTTGTACAGTATAAAAACCATTACGCCTATGGAGAGTCCTCATAATGTAGTTGCACCAACCAACGTGTGTGTGTGTGTGTGTCTAATTGTAAGGGCCAATTTTTTCAAACGACCTCACATAATTAAGTACAATGTTAAAAACTGATGTGATGATATTGGAGATGCTCTTCCGTAATTGAAAAGCTCATTTCATGTTTTAAATCTACTGATATCAACAGGTTTGTGTTAAGTTTAGGTATGAGTTTAGTATAGGTATTAGCATGAATAACATTATTTTTATGCCAGTTTAGCACATTAATCCACCACTTTTCATTACTGTTATGCAAAAGACTGATACCATTTTGAACAAAAAATAATAAATAAAAAAAATTATAATAATGAGAATTTGGTGGAAATTAGCACAGTGATCGGTGATCTGCATTAAAGCTGTCACATAATAGTCATAAATATATTTTTTGTTGAAATATGAGCTTTATTTACAGATTTCAACATGCATAAACAACTTTTAATGAATGAAAAAAAAACTTGAGAGAATTTATCAGATATGTTTTATTTCATAAAAACATTAACAAAACAGTATGTGCAAATATTATTGTTAAACTACTTACATGACTCTTGTCAAAGTAACATTAGCAACTGGTTAGCAAGATCTTACTCAAGATGCCATGAAAAAAAGCATGTCCTGTTTTCCTCTTGAATTGCACACAATTGTTTCATATCAAATAGAAGGAAATTAGAAAAATCTCAACAGAACAAACTGGTTGCAGTCAAGTCGGCAACTAAAACTAAACTAAACTTTCTGAATTGCTGCTCCTTTGTGAAATGAAATAATGAAGCGTTTTTTACATTCCTCTTGTCTATAACAAAATTGGTTTTAGTAAAATGAATTTATGTTAGCATGATTAGCATGTCGCTAACACGATTAACATGATTTAACACGTTGTTAGCACATTTTAGCAAGTTGCTTACATGATTAAACGCATTGCTTACATGATTTAGCATGTTGCTAGCATGATTTTACACTGTTAACATTTTTAGCATGTTGCTTACATGATTTAACACATTGCTAGCATGTTTTAACATGTTGCTAACATGATTAACATGTTGTTAGCACGTGACCAGCATGATTAACATGTTGTTAGCATGTGGCCTTCATGATTAACATGTTGTTAGCATGTGGCCTTCATGATTAACATGTTGTTAGCACGTGGCCAGCATGATTAACACGTTGTTAGCATGTGGCCAGCATGATAAACACGTTGTTAGCATGTGGCCAACATGATTAGCATGTTGTTAGCATGTGGCCAGCATGATTAACATGTTGTTAGCATGTGGCCAGCATGATTAACATGTTGTTAGCATGTGGCCAGCATGATTAACATGTTGTTAGCATGTGGCCGGCATGATTAACATGTTGTTAGCATGTGGCCAACATGATTAGCATGTTGTTAGCATGTGGCCAGCATGATTAACATGTTGTTAACATGTGGCCAGCATGATTAATACGTTGCTAACATGAGTTGGCATGTAGCTAGCATGATTTCTACTGTTGCTAAACTGCAATTATGAATGAATTAAATTCACAAACAAAAAAAGAAAATCAGGATAGGGCAAAAACATCACAAAAGAATATAAAAAATTGGGAAGTCCTGAGGTGAGCTATCTTGACAACACTTCTTTTTTATTTTTGTTTGTTTTACCTGAACTATGGACAGAGTTCCACCCTTCAGATCTGATCTAGGAGAGCCAGCACCGGTTCTGAGCCCAAACCCAAAGTCTTTAATGCACACAGGGTGCCAGCGGTGTCCCGGCTTGAGAAAGAGCCGCCGCCGCCGTCTCGCATCTTTGGCTGAACAGCACCTCCACGACCTTGGGGTCGGCCAGGGTTGAAAGGTCACCCATGTCTTTTTCGTTGCGTGCGATCTGTCGCAGAACTCGCCGCATGATCTTACCTGCCGGACGGACGGGTGAAAGGCTTGAGTTTCAGGAGCAAAAGCAAACACAAGGAGGAATTGAGAATGACCCCAGTACCTGAACGTGTTTTGGGAAGCCCTGGAGCATTCTGGATGAAATCTGGGGTGGCTATTGGTCCGATCTTCTCCCTCACTAAATGACAAAACAATCCACACTGAAGTTAGCAAGTGTCAAATAGATTCAGATTGTATGTTCTATGTCAGTGGTTGTATGTTGTATGTTCTAAGTGTGGTACAGGCTCCCTCTAGTGGTACGCAGAAGAATTACTGAATTTTGTGCGTACGATCAAACCGGTGTGATCAGTCTTGTATAAAGTATTATTCTTTTGCAAAACTATGTGGCATTATATTGACTCCATAGTCTTGGCTGGTCCCTGGAGCGTACGATTACACAGGTGTGAGTAGAATAGGGCTGTCAACGAATATTCTAAATTCGAATATATATTCAAATAGTTTTAAAAAACAGAATTTCGAAGTGAAAATTAAAGGGCACCTATTATGGAATTTTGAAATGTACCTTTCATGTAGTGTGTAACATAGATCTAAGTGAACAAAAACATCCTGCAAAGTTTGAAATATGAAAGTGCACCGTATATAAAGTTATTGTCTTTCAAAAGTAAGAGTCGACTCTGAGTCATTTTTATGAATCGTTAGAAGACCGAAGCTTTCTCTCTGACTAGATGACGTCAACTTGTCAAGTTATTTGAATACGATACGCCCACTTATTGCGCTCCAACTAAGGCTAGGGAAAACTTGAGAACTTCATGGCGACGAGACGCTGTGTTCTGAAGTGCGACTCAAAAGCCAACTTTTTTCATCTGCCGAAGGAGGAGCATTTAAAGACTAAGTGGCTACAATTCATATAACTATACCACAGAAGTATAGTCCGAGCCTTGTGATTTGTTCGCGCCATTTTGAAGACGATTGCTTTACCAACTTAAATGCAATCAAACTTGGATTCGCGAGCCGGCTGATATTGAAGGAAGGTTCAGTTCCAAGTGTATTTGCATCAGCTTCCTCCTCCGTATCACAACCTGTAAGTGTTATTAATAATTGTTGCTTTTATGTTTTATGTAGCATGCTTAATAATTATTTTGTTTGTTGTGTAAGCACCGTTTAGCTTCTAGGTCTTCAATGACAATTGTATTGAGATATGTGAAGTGTTTGTCTTTGTTTTCGGAGTTGTCTTAAAGAATAGAGTAATACCTCGTAGTAACGTAACTGCATTTTTTTTTTTTTTGTAAAAACGTTATGTTTATGCATCGGGCAAACGCAAACAGAGACTGATTGTGCTTTTACAATATGAACTCTGGGCTATGCTCGCTAACATAACATTAAATTCATTTGACCAATCAATGCAGATTAGCGTCGTGCAAAGGAGGGGTTTGGAAAAATGAGTTGTTGAACGAATCAGGTAAAAATAAATGCATATTATTTATACGACAACAAAAGTGTTATTTTTGTCATTGCATGCATGTAAAACTGTTTTTCGGCGACTCCCAAAACAACATTAGGAACATTTTAAATGTCATAATAGGTGCCCTTTAATATTCGAATGTGGAAAAAACTATTTTTTACAGTCTATGGGAAAAACACGCCCGCGGTAACAGAGGCGCGGCTGTCTGCTTTGCGAGTGGGCGCGCTGCCTGAGACAAAAAAAAAGTTACATTTGAATTTAATCATTAAGTTTATTTACCTGTATGTAAGCAGCACAGTGCAGTGTTAATATTCAAACTGTGTTTTTACAATGTTTAAAGTGGCCGACAATAATAAATATTATTAGAAATAAAACTGCCTCATTTTTGAGCTGTAGCTGAATAGTTAGGCCTACTACGTCACTGTATTTTCATATTGGTCATGGTGGTACTTGGAGTGCCAAATATTTTCTGAGGTGGTACTTGGTGTAAAAAGTTTGAGAACCACTGGTATAGATAGACCTTATGTAGCCCCGTCCATTTTCAGCGCTGCGCTCGTTGCCTTTAGTCTTCTGGTTTGTATTTTCACAGTGATCTTGCGTATTTATAAATGAATGGCTCGTTCCCGGTCGACTGACATTTATTAAGACATCTGCTTTAAACATTACAATGCTCATGATAACTTTAGTTTAACTCTACTATAAGTAAATGCACTTCACCAGCTAGTTACTCCTCGACAGCAATGCCATAGAAATATACTCTAAATATGTCCGCGCACTTGTTTCTCTGGCGCATGATGATAGTGTTTAATCTGATGATCCTCTGACCTTTCCTCTTGAGTTCCTCCGTCAGCGTGCGGTTGAACTCCTCGTGCTCTTTGAGTGTGATGAAGCAGTAAAGACACTCTCCCTTCACAGCGTGAGGCCGACTGACCACCGCAGCTTCAGCCACGGACGGGTGATCGGACAGAGCCGCCTCCACTTCAGCCGTGCTCAACAAGTGACCTGAGAGGAGACACGGCACGGCGGTAAACACTAGCATTCAAACGCTGGGGCTCAGTAAATTTACTTTTATTCAGCAATGATGCATTGAAATTATCAAAAGTGACATTTAGAGATGTCACAAAAGATTTCTGTTTTAAATAAATGAGCTTTCTATTCATCAAATAAAAAAATGTATCCTTGTTTCCACAAAAATCTGAAGCAGCACGACATTATTTCATATTAATATTAATCAGAAATGTTGCAGCAAATCTGCATATTCTGATTTCTGAAGGATCATGTGACACTGAAGACTGGAGTAATGATGCTGAAAATACAGCTTTGATCACAGGAAAAAAATAAATGTTTACTATACAAGTAAAAAAAATATTTAAAATGGTATTAATATTTCACATAATTATGGTTTGTACTGTATATTTGATCAAATAAATGCAGCCACAGTGCCATGAGAGAGAGTTTGCTCCGTCCTGAATTTCTATCTCTTTTTTTTTGCATTTAATTGCAGTTAAAATATTGAAATATACAGTAGTCGACATTTGAAGTGGATCAAAACCTTTCATCAAAGTTATACATTAATTTTGAACAATACCCGTTCTTTTTAGGACAACTTTTATGAACTTTTTTTTTATCCACTTCAAATGTTGACTACTGTATACCACACACACACACACACATATATACATATACATAAATATATATATATATATATATATATATATATGTGTGTGTGTGTTTATCTTTAAGGGTATTAGATGGCATATATATATACACTCAACCCTATTTACTTCTTAAATAAATATTTTATTTTGCACATATTTTATATACAGATTGAAATAATATATCATAAAATGTTATATTATGGATTCTTGAAGTTAAGTTCCATTTCATGTTGTCATTAAGAGAAGGCAAAATATTATAATATGTAATTTCTAAGCACCAGGTGGCAGCACTAAAACATCATCATCATCTCTCAAGGTCTCACCAGAGACATTCAGCATGTCGTCGATCCGGCCAGTGATCCAGTAATATCCGTCCTTGTCCCGCCGGCAGCCTGAGGACACAACGACACAGTTACACCACAGAGCAACAGAGGTCTGGTGACGCTGCTAAAGTCACCATGCAATCACAATTAACATTTCTTTATGTTTACGGAATATTGCAGAATTTATTATAAATTATTTATATCTTTTTCATGTGCCTTGTGATCATTAATCAAAATATCTTCTCCTCCTCTTGCAGCATCTCTTCTCTTATTTGATGACGAGGACGGGGCAACCTGTCACTCACACCAGATCCACCAATAGCAAACCACAAACCATCCAATCAATTCCTCATGGAGAAAATCAAGCCCCGCCCAACATCTGTTCTGGTTCCAGAAGCCGTTTCACACGGATATACGTCACAATAGGGAAAAACTGACTATCGCAACTAGCGTTTCATGACGACTTTAATTGAGATGTATCAAAATTTGCCACTTAGATTAGACTTTAATGTCTTTTTTTATTTTATAAACATATAAAGTAACCGTACCTTTTGAAATTACATTAGTTTTTTTAATTACCGGTAGTGACTTTTATTTAATAGCAAACACAAAGGATAATGTTTTTGTTCTGTACGAAAAATCGCCTCAGTAATTTTTCCAATGTGAGAAAAAGTAACACAAAATTCTATAAAAAGTAACGATGTAATTAGTGACATTTTCACCAGCACTGGTTACACCGTGTCCTGGTTACACCGTGTCCTGGTTACACCGTGTCCTAACTACACGCGACGCGACACGAGATATAATGCGTCTTTTGACGACGTAGATGTGACGTGAGAAATCTGAATCATTCCCTTCTGAATCTCGCAGAGACAGAGAGCGTGAGTATTAGGCAAGGCAAGTCAAGTTTATTTATATAGCACATAGAAGAAATTAAAATAATCAAAAGAAATAGAATAATTAAAACAGTTTAGAATAAAAAACTAAATAAAATACAGTACAAACAGTCGGACGAACAGTGGCACAGTGCTCATTCAGTAAATGCTAAGCTAAACAGATGTGTTTTGAGTCTGGATTTGAATGTGGCTACTGTAGGAGCGCACCTGATCTCTTCTGGAAGATGGTTCCAGCTGCGGCTGGCATAGTAGCTAAAAGCGGACTCTCCTTGCTTTGAGTGAACCCTTGGTATTTCTAGTTGATGTGATCCTAATGATCTCAGTGATCTGTTGGGTTATATTCAGTGAGCATATCTGCAATGTATTGAGATCCTAGGCCATTACATGATTTATATACCAGTAATAATACTTTAAAATCAATCCTAAATGTGACTGGGAGCCAGTGTAAAGACCTGAGGACTGGTGTGATGTGCTCATATGTTCTGGTTCTGCTCAGGATCCTGGCAGCAGCGTTCTGTACTTTAGAAACGGTTTCTATTTTTCTCCGACGTCGCGGCTGGGACAACAAACACAAAGTGTGACAATGATAATCTCAGGTGCTGTTTATGTGCTTTATTTAATGTTAAAAGCGTGTCATGTGACTTTGAATGTCATTTAGTGCTCCAGCTTTGTAGCTGTAAAAGCAACAATGGATAATTCACCTCAGATCTTGAAATTAAACAAGAACGTTCAAACTGTGAAGAAACAAGTGTATTATTTGACAAAGATTGTTTTAGTAACTCAGTAGCCTATGTATTTGATTATGTAGCTACTTATCCATTTTCTTGCAATTGCCGTCAAGATTACTCTCTGGTGGCGTGCACTCGCCGCGAGACTCCGCCCACACGCTGCTCTGATTGGCTGTGGGGTTTGATTGATTTGTACGCATCTCGCAGTCGCGTCGCGTGTGGAAAGATCAAGTTGTCGCTGGATGTTATCGCATCGCGTCTGGTTAGGAGTCAGGACACGGTGTTATGAAGTAGATGTGTTACTACATTACCATCTCCTGTCACATAGAATCCTGGGAATTTTCTGAAGTAGGTGCTCTCGAAGCGCTCCTGATTCCCGTACACACCCCTCATGATTCCCGGCCAGGGCTTCCGGAAAACCTGAGACACAAAACATCCGTTTATAGTAAGACAAAAATGATCTTTATTGTGAATGAATGGGTTGGGATTGGGATTGGGAACACCATCTGTTAAGCATGGCAGTGGGCTTGTGTTTTGCTACGCACTTCATTCCACCAAGCGTTGTTTGTTTTCTTATTTATTTAAATCGATTGAAATCTAGGTACAAATTACAGGTGAAACTCAAAAAATTTGAATATGGTGCAAAAGTTCATTTATTTTTAGTAATTCAACTTAAAAGGTGAAACTAATATATTATATAGACTCATTACATGCAAAGTGAGATATTTCAAGCTTTTATTTGTTATAATTAAGGCTTACAGCTTATGAAAACCCCAAATACAAAATTAGAATATTGTGGAAAGGTTTTCATAGCATATCAAAATTCTAACAAATAAAAGGCTTGAAATATCTCACTTTGCATGTAATGAGTTGTTGACATGCTCACTTTTTTTTTTTTTTTTTTTTACAAGAATATGACATATGCCTAAGCGTTAGGCTATGAATAGTTGGATTCAAACTAATTTGTTTAAAAAGTAGGCTATTGCCAGTAACAAGGCAGGTTTGCATAAATCATCATGACATGTATCCTACCGCATTTATTTTATGATTTAACGAGCATCTGGTTTGGCGATACAGAAACGAACTGTCGTGCTTTTTTCTTCTTCTTCCAATTAGCCTACCATAGTTAGTTAATTAATAAACAGTTTGTTTGATGACAAATCACTAAATTGGCCTCCCTTTCTGTCATTGTGAGTAGGGCTGGGTATCGATTCAAATTTCAAGAATCGATTCTCGATTATCATTATTAAGAATCGATTATCATTATTCAATTCGATTCGATCTGATCAGATCTTATATTTTTAAAATCAAAAGTTTTAACTGTTCATGAACAATCAAGTGTTTGTATTAAATAACATTCACAAACATACATTAATGTTGTAAAAATGTATTGTTCACTCAATGTGTTTATGTTAGATAAGGCATTAATGTTAATGAATGGTATCTTAATGTAGTGTTACCAACTAAACAGGAGATAAAACGTGTTTTATTTGACTTGACTGTCCTTTTATTTAATCCAAAACTGCGTTCATATTTAAAAGGCCTTTTACACTAGATACAACCGCACACGATACCACTTTAGGGGCCGTTCACGTATCGCGTTTTATGCGCGTGCAAATTCAGTGAGAAGCACTTCAATGCATCTCAACAGGTCATGTGACAAAAACCAGCGGCCTTTCCGTAACAACATGGAAAGCTCGGCCGAACAGCTGATCATATCTGTACAGGGCGGCTTTTTATTTCTCATCTCAATGAATATATCTAGTAGTAAGCTAATGCAAGGGCTAGAAATCAATAAATGTTTTGATGATACTTTCTCGTCATCATGGAGAGCGCAGTTTGCAACGCTTTCTCCTTTCCACAAGCGCTCCTTGATTGTCGAATGGCATTTTTGGCAGAAATTCACATCCCTACTCCTACATAACCTGTCTTAACCAATCAGAAGCTAGGATGTAAATCTTACCAGGTATCCCTCCGCCTCCCCTTCTAACTCTTCTCCGTGTTCATTGAGAATGGCGGGCTGGACTCCAAAAAACGGGCATGTCTGCACAGAGAAAACACTGATATCAGAGTCATCCGTTCCTGTTTGTAACAAAGATGTGATGTGTAATAAGTGAAGGTGAATGAGGAGACTCACGGCAGATCCAGGCTTCAGTGGTGTGGCAGCTGGAAGAGGGGTCAAAACATGGCCGCCCTGCCCAAACAACCACTCAGTTTAACTTATCAGTTATTAACTGAGCATTAGTGTCTTATGCAGACATTTTATACAAGCAATAAGCCCACTTGATGCTGATTTTACCCCAGTTAAAGTTTTTTTAAGGGTCACTGTCGCCAAAATGCAACCTAAGGTCTTTTTGTTAATCTACCCGAGTCAAACATTCGTGTAAAAGCATAATTAGACTGGAAACGCCACTTTTAAGTTTGACCGTATTTTCGTTTTCGGTCAAAATGCCTTTGAACGGAAGTGCATGGGGCACGACTATGATAGCATCAAAATCTCTCTTTTTAAAACACTAATGCGGCTCGACACAACATGAAACTGTGCTTGAAGTGTCACCAGCGGCTCTACACATGAACTCCAGCATTGACTACATTGTTTGTGTACACAGAGTTTACTAAAAAGAAAGATTTAACAAATCACTGTGTTTCCGTCCGCCGGCATTTTGTCAGTCAAAAGTAGTCGATCTCCGAATGCGAATGAATTGACTCTAAATTTCAGTATTGTTTTTTATATGAGGATCCTTTTTCAAATACAAGGTCAATATTGAATTTCACTAACAACAAAACAACTAATTATCCGTGAATTTATGTGGAAACAAGCTTTAGGAGCTTTCCATCTTTACTCTCCTCCTTGTTAAGTTGCATTCGGAGATCGACTACTTTTGACTGACAAAATACCAGCTGACATGGTGAGTTGTTCTAAACCTTTCTATTTACTAATCTCTGTGTACACAAACAATGTAGTCAATGCTGGAGTTCATGTGTAGAGCCGCTGGTGACACTTCAAGCACAGTTTCATGTTGTGTCGAGCTTCTTAGTGTTTTAAAAATAGCGATTTTGATGCTATCATAGCCGTGCCCCATGCACTTCCATTCAAAAGGCAATTTTGACCGAAAACGAAAATACGGTCAATCTTAAAAGTGGAGTTTCCATTCTAATTATGCTTTTACACGAAAGTTTGCCTCGAGTAGATTAACAAAAATAGCCTAGGTTGCATTTTGGCGACAGTTACCCTTTAAGCAAAATTTGGATCAGCAGACTTGGTCAGTATGTTTGTCTTGGCTGGTTTTGATTGTTGTAAATGTTTTACCGTCTCCGTTTGCCAGAAGGTGTCGATAACCGGACAGCGCCGCTGACCCACAACATCATAATACCAAAGCCAAGCCTCCGGGTTTATGGGTTCACCAACCGTACCCAACACACGCAAACTGGACAGGTCATACCTGAGAGAGACAACCAATGTGTGGAAAAACAATATCTGTGCAATACAAATATAATTAGAAAAACAATATATAAATATTTACATTTTTTTATAATAATAATAATAATAATAAACATGTGAACAATTTTACATTAATATTTCTATTTGTTAATGTTAGTTAATAAAAATACAGTTGCTCATGTTAATTCACAGAGCATTAACTGATGTTAACACATATATTTGATATTAGAAAATAATATTAACTAAGATTCATAAATGCTGTAGAAGTCTTGTTCATATTTAGTTAATATTAACTAATGTAGTTAGCTAATGTTAACAAATGAAAACTTATTGTAAAGTATTACCTAATAACAACTATTATTATAAAGTAAATTATACATATATATATTATTATTATATATCTTTTTTTTTTGCATAGTAAAATAAACCCTGTAGGTGTAGATCGGCTTATTAGCCAAATAATTGTGTCGGATGAACACCTTACTCAAGTGTTTTGTTCTTACTCATATTTAAAATATTTGTAAAATATTACATATTTTCCTCATATTTTGATGGTTTAAAAACTTGTTGGATCATCATTAAAAACAAAGATCCCCTCCTGACATCACTTTTGGCCACTACTATAAATAAATACATATACCACAGCAAATAAAATGTAATATATATATACACACGTCTGTAGCACAAACTGCATTGTTGTGTAAAAACTATATAGACGGGAAGATTTTTTTTAAATAATTTTTGTCCAATAGATGGAGCTAATAACCTTTGATTGTAACTTTGTAAACGTACCCTATGAACACTGAGAAACGTGTGCGACTCTTCACACATGAACGTGTACGGTCAACACTACTGATGTTATTTAATGTATATTTGATGTAAGAAATATTATAAAGACATAATCAAGTGTTTATTTAAAAAAAACATGCACTTATGGATCATCATATACCATAAGACCAGCAACAGTTGTTATGAAAATGCTTATTTCATTTTAAGTAGTTTTAAACAAAAGCAATATCTCCAATAAACCAAATAAAACGACCAGAGATTTCAGTGTCTCAATGAAGGATTTGGCTTTCTGAGGCGTCTAGCGCCGCGCCACCTGGAGGACAGTGTGTGTGTGTGTGTGTGTGTGTTTACAGGTTTGGCTATATATGAAATATGACAACCAACTAGTGAGGACATTTTACTGGTTCTGGTACTAGTCAAAAAAACAAAACAAGTTTGTATTTAAATCTAGTGTTTTGCGCATGTTTCTGTGATGGAGGGCTTGGGTTTGGCAATAGAAAATATCATTAACCTGATAGAAAATCAATGAAAGTCTATGGAATGTCCCCAACATATAGTGAAACAAGTGTGTGTGTGTGTCAGAGAGAGAGGGAGAGAGATCGAGAGAGCGTGTGTGTCAGAGAGAGAGAGTAAGTGAGAGAGTGAGTCTGTGTGTGTCTGAGTGAGTGAGTGAGTGTGTCTGTGTATCAGAGAGAGAGTGTGTGTGTGTCAGAGAGAAAGAGAGAGAGAGAGAGTGTGTGTGTGTGTGTGTCAGAGAGAGAGAGAGAGAGAGAGCGAGAGAGCGTGTGTGTCAGAGAGAGAGAGTAAGTGAGCGAGTGAGAGAGTGAGTCTGTGTGTGTCTGAGTGAGTGAGTGAGTGTGTCTGTGTATCAGAGAGAGAGTGTGTGTGTGTCAGAGAGAAAGAGAGAGAGAGAGTGTGTGTGTGTGTGTGTCAGAGAGAGAGAGAAAGAGTGAGTGAGTGTGGTGTGTGTGTGGTGTGTGTGTACCGCTGCAGTGGTTCTCTCCCGTATTTCATCAGTAGTCGTATAGCAGTGGGCGCAGTGTAGAACTTGGACACTCCGTACTTCTCAATGATCTCCCACAGTCTGCCCACATGAGGGTAAACCGGCACACCTTCAAACTACACACACACACACACACTTTCAGTCAAACCGGTTGTGGTAAATTATTAGAATAAACTGATTGCATATTTTTAAATGACAGGAATTGCTATGCCAAAAGAAAATTGCTGAAACAATATGGATTTGACCAGTTTTATACAAGTAAATATATTTCAGCGGCGGCAGGACTTACGAGCACGCTGGTCGCGCCATTGGCTAATGGGCCGTACGTGATGTAGGAGTGGCCTGTTATCAGCCAATGTCTGCAGTGCACCAGTAACGTCATCATGGTGATAATCGAACACATATTTGAAGGTCAGTGATGTGTAGAGCATATAGCCAGTGACAGTGTGGACGACCCCCTGTACAGGAACCAATCAATGATCAAACACTGTTGTGATGGAATACAAACATACTACTTAGTGCACACTGTGCAGTTTACAGGTGAAACTCGAAAAATGTGAATATGGTGGAAAAGTTCATTTATATTCAGTATTCAACTTTAAAAGGTGAAACTAATATATTATATAGACTCATTACATGTGAAGTGAGATATTTCAAGCCTTTATTTGTTATTTTTGATGATAATGGCTTACAGCTTATGAAAACCCCAAATTCAAAATTAGAATATTGTGGAAAGGTTTTCATAAGCTGTAAGCCATAATCATCAAAATTATAACAAATAAAGGCTTGAAATATCTCACTTCACATGTAATGAGTCTATATAATATATTAGTTTCATCTTTTAAGTTGAATTACTGAAATAAATGAACTTTTGCACCATATTCTAATTTTTCGAGTTTCACCGGTACACTGTATGCTGCCTACCAAGTGTTGTGAAGCAGAACATGCTGTTAAACATATTCACAGATATATGCTACAAATAGTGAATTAGCATGGACATATTGGAAATAAATATGGTAATTTTGCAGTTTAGCCAATTTTTTTTAATAATATCCTAACTTTTAGCAGTCTGAACAAATAAGGAGTCAAGAAGGAGATTGTGATCGATATGGAAATTAAAGGTTGGGTGCATTGCATTATGGGAGAAATTTTTCCCACCCATTTATTCTTTATTTCAAAGTGTGTGTGTGTGTGTGTGTGTGTGTTACCGTTCAAAAGTTTGGGGTCCGTAAGATTTTAATGTTTTTGAAAGTCTCTTCTGCTCACAAAGGGTGCATTTATTTGATTAAAAAAAATACAGTAAAAACAGTAATATTGTGATATATTACAATATGTCTTCTATTTGAAATATATTTATAATTTATTCCTGTGATCAAAGCTGAATTTTCAGCATCATTACTCCAGTTTTCAGTGTCACATGATCTTCAGAAAATCAGTATAATATGCTGATTTGCTCAAGAAACATTTCTGGTTATTATACATTTTGAAAACTCTACTGCTTCATATTTTTGTGGAAACCATAATAAATGTATTTTTTTTAGGATTCTTTGATGAATAGAAAGTTCAAAAGAAGAGTATTTAATTAAAATAGAAATCTTTTGTAACCTTATAAATGTCTTTATCTAAAATCTGAGTGACCCCAAGCTTTTGAACTGTAGTGCATGTATGTACTGTATATATTAATACTTCCATATGTTAACTGTAGGTGAGGGAATCACTTGCCTTGGGTTTTCCGGTCGAGCCGCTGGTGTAAAGTATGAAGAGAGGATCTTCTGAGTCCATCCACTCCGGTTCACACTCGTCTGACACTCCGTCCATCAGATCATCCACCAAATGTCACATGACTCATCCCACGGGGTCTGAAGTACATACAAACGCAAAGAAATGAATGAAAGGATCATGTGATGGAAGTGAGTAATGATGCAGGATGCATATATACAGTATATATATATTTCAGTGGTGTGCGGTGGTGTTTTAAAATTAGGAGGCAAAGTCCTCACTTTTTTATAATATGTGACCCTGGATCACAAAACCAGTCACATGATCGCATGGGTATATTTGTGGCAATAGCCAACAATACATTGTATGGGTCAAAAATTATCTATTTTTCTTTTATTCCAAAAATCATTAGGATATTAAGATCATGTTCCATGAAGATATTTAGTAAAATTTCCTACCGTAAATATATAAAACATGTATTTTTGTGAGTGAATGCAGCACAATCGTGAACATAAATGCACAACTTTAAAGGAGATTTTCTCAATGTTTTAGATTTTTTTGCACCCTCAGATTCCAGATTTTCAATAGTTGTATCTCGACCAAATATTGTCATATCCTAACAAACCATACATCTATGGAACGCTTATTTATTCAGCTTTCATATGATGTTTAAATCTCAATTTTAAAAAATGTACCCATGTGACTGGTTTTGTGGTCCAGGGTCACATATTTGCATTGTTTTATTTTGTAATATTATAACATTATTTTCTCATCAGTTTTTTAGAGGAGACACTGCCTCCCTTGCCTCCTCATGGAAACGCCCCTGATATGAATAGCTTATATTACTGTATTTTCTTCGATGAAAAACAAAAGATCTTCTGCTTTCCATACAACAAAAATGCATGGTAATATTTCCTACTAAAAAGTCCAACCTTTTGACCAACCTGTAGTTTGTTGGAAGCATCACTGTTTGTTACGAAGGCATGATGTCTGACCACCACACACTTCTGAACACACAAGGCCATGCTGAGGGAGAGAGAGAGATCATTAGAAGATAAAGGTAAAACATTTTTTGTTGTTGTGACGATGCTAGGCTGCTGTGAACGGTTGCCATGGCATTACGAGATTTGAGGCGGTTAATCACATTGCATGGACAGTCTTATCATTGGTATTATGTCATTTATTGACTAATATCATGTTATTGTGCCAAATCAATGACATCCTCCAGTCACACGTTACACAATTCTGTTTGCTCTATGATGCGCATGTCTCATCTCACATGCTTCCAAACTCTGCTGTTGCCCAGCAACCCCTGCCCGTTTCTGATTGGGCGAGTGGCGAGATGTTTATGTAAACAGAGCATGATACGGGACGCACCTCTCCTTACAGCGCTGGAGAGCTTCAGACGCAATCTTCTTCAGATTGATCAGCTTGTCACCTCTGTAAACACCGTCTGTAGGACACACAGAGAGAGCAAACACGTGAGATAGGAAGAGAAAGAGAGGCAGAGACAGTTAGATGATGCATTGTGGATATAAAAATTGGTAAGCTTTAATCTGATTGGCTGGTGGGTTTTATCAGTTCTTTAGGAAACAAACATATATGAGGGAATCGTTCAAATGATTAAATATTTTCTATATTCTCATAATAACTCCCATTATTCTTAATTTTATTACTGTAATTTGCTTTTTATAACATCTAAAACTACTGCATATACAATATTTTTAATTATGATAAAATGTTGTTTTATGAAATCAGATTTGTAATGTTGTTAAAGCGTCTTCTGCTCACCCTAGGCTGCAATTATTTGATCAAAAATACAGTAAATAACAGTATATTGTGAAATATTATTATAATTTAAAATAACTGTTCTATGTGAATATATTTGAAAATGTAATATATTCCTGTGATCAAAGCTGATTTTATTTTTAGCATCTTGATGATCTTCAGAAATCATTCTAATATGATGATTTGCTGCTCAAGAAACATAATTATTAAGAATAATTATGAATTATTCACATTATTGACATATAAAACACATTATTATCAAAGCAAAAAACAGTTTGTGCTGCTTCATATTTTTGTGGAAACTGTGATTTCAGGATTATTAGATGAATAGAAAGTTCAAAAGACCTGCATTTACTTGAAATATAATATTTTGTAACATTATAAATGTATTTTTGACCTGAACATTGGCATTTACCTGCACCGAAACGTCACATAAAAAAAAACATCTTTGGTTGGTCAATTCTTTTCCTTTCTAATTGACCTGATTAAGTAACGAAATGTGAACTTTGCTGATAGTCAAAAGTGTGACTCCACAGGATTTCCGGTATTGTCATCACATCTCTCTTCACATTATCTCTGGTTATCAGCTTATCTGTAAAAGCTCATTGCTGAACAAACCTAATAAACACACAGTCAGCCCAAACACACAGATCTGGACTTTCATGAGATGAATTTCAGCCATGTGTGTGTCACATTTACCTGCTGTCACCAGGATGTTGCACTGAGCGTCCATGATCCTCTCACACAGAGACTCGGACGAGAAACCGGCAAACTGAGTGAGGAAGACAGGAGAGAGTTAGACTTGTCTGCATCCGCTTTCAACTGCATTTCTCAAGATAAAAAGTCAAGTCCAGCTGTATTTATATAGCGCTTTATACAATCCTGCTAGTTCAAAGATGCTTTAAAGGAACACTCCACTTTTTTTGGAAAAAGGCTAATTTTCCAACTCCCCTAGAGTTAAATAATGAGTTTTACCGTTTTCTAATCCATCCAGCCAATCTCCGGGTCTGGCGGTAGCACTTTTAGCTTAGCTTAGCATAGATCATTAAATCTGATTAGACCGTTAGCATCTCTCTCAAAAAAAATGACAAAAGAGTTTCGATATTTTTACCTATTTAAAACTTGACTCTTCTGCAGTTACATCGTGTAATAAGACCGTTAGAAAATGAAAACTTGCGATTTTCTAGGCCAATATGACCAAGTTTGTAATATCATTGCGCTGCTGGTACGGCAGCAGTTCCTTGATTATTACGCAGGAATGAGAGTTTAGTTCCTAGTCATATTGGCCTAGAAACTCGCAACTTTTCATTTTCTGTCGGTCTTAGTACACGATGTAACTACAGAAGAGTCAAGGTTTAAATAGGAAAAATATCGAAACTCTTTGGTCATTTTTTTTAGAGAGATGCTAACGGTCTAATCAGATTCAATGATCTATGCTAAGCTATGCTAAAAGTGCTACCGCCAGACCCGGAGATCGGCTGAATGGATTAGACGGTAAAACTCAACCGTTTAACTGTAGGGGAGTTGGAAAATGAGCATATTGTGTTCCTTTAACCGCACTCTAAAAAAAACTAGGGCGTTTAAATTTGGGTCAAATATGGACTAACCCAGCCATTGGGTTAAATTTTTAGCCCAACGATTGGGTTTTTTCCACATTTGACCCAAAATTTGGGTTAAAACAACCCAGCAATTTTTAGAGTGCAGGAAAATAATGATAAAATAAAATAAATAAAAATTAAATAAATAGATATACGAGACAAATTAAAATTCTGCTGTAAAGCAGCTCTAAAAAAAAGGCAATAGTGTCATTATTATTTAGCTCAAGTCAGTTCAATTTAGCAAAATTTCTCCGTTATGAAATGTGGATAATAATTTTTATAATCTGAGGTTCCAAAGCAAATAGACTAGCTGGAATGGGGTCATCATCCAAGCATAAAAAAAAAATTGGCTTTGATATCTGATAAAAAGTAATCGTGTGTTATTTTTAACTCCAGCTGTAACCTTTACATGGCTAAAGAGGCTTGGCCGGCAGAAATAGTCCTGGCAGCGTGAATGAAGCGGCGCTCATTCATGCATATTAATGATACCGTTGCTAAATACTGACCCGAGTTTAAACTCTCCTCAAGACCATACTCGACAGAACCCATAATATTCCATGAAATCAAAATGGGTAATTGTTTTTCTATGCAATATTGCAGGATTTATTATAAATTATTCATCTGTGCACGTCGTTATTGTTTTAAATTCACATGTGTCCGTAATCTTTAGTCCAAATATCTTCCCCGCCCTCTTGCAGCGACACTCTTCTATTCTCTGATGACTGAGGGCGGGGGCGACCTGTCAATCACACCTGACCCGCCCAACATTTGTTCTGGTTCCAGACGCCGTTTCACTCGGACATACGTCACAATAGGGAAAAAACTGACTATCGCAACTTCCGCTTCATGCCGACTTTAAAAGGGTTAGTTCACCCAAAAAGGAAAACTCTGTCAGTAATTACTCTCCCTCATGTTGTTCCAACCCCGTAAGACTTTCGTTCATCTACACAAATTAAGATATTTTTGATTAAATCTGAGAGCTGTCTCACTCCTCCATAGGCTTAAAAACTTGCCATCCCAGAAAAGTTAGTAAAGACATCGTTAAAATAGTCCAAGTGACTACAGTGGCTCAACCCTGTACATCAGAATGTAGGCTCACTATAGGTATAAGACTGTTAAAATACGTAATTACAAAGATTACAAACCCAAAAGGCGCACATGTGACGTTATACCTTTTCTCTCAATGAATGAAGCTAACTTTACTGAAGCTGACTTTACTGAAGCTGACTTTACTGAAGCTGACTTTACTGAAGCTGACTTTACTGAAGCTAACTTTACTGAAGCTAACTTTACTGAAGCTAACTTTACTGAAGCTGACTTTACTGAAGCTAACTTTACTGAAGCTGACTTTACTGAAGCTGACTTTACTGAGCTAACTTTACTGAAGCTAACTTTACTGAAGCTAACTTTACTGAAGCTAACTTTACTGAAGCTGACTTTACTGAAGCTAACTTTACTGAAGCTAACTCTACTGAAGCTGACTTTACTGAAGCTGACTTTACTGAAGCTGACTTTACTGAAGCTGACTTTACTGAAGCTGACTTTACTGAAGATAACTTTACTGAAGCTAACTTTACTGAAGCTGACTTTACTGAAGCTGACTTTACTGAAGCTGACTTTACTGAAGCTGACTTTACTGAAGCTGACTTTACTGAAGCTGACTTTACTGAAGCTGACTTTACTGAAGATAACTTTACTGAAGCTAACTTTACTGAAGCTGACTTTACTGAAGCTGACTTTACTGAAGCTAACTTTACTGAAGCTGACTTTACTGAAGCTAACTTTACTACTGAAGCTGACTTTACTGTAGCAGGACTTTACTGAAGCTGACTTTACTGAAGCTGACTTTACTGAAGCTGACTTTACTACTGAAGCTGACTTTACTGAAGCTGACTTTACTACTGAAGCTGACTTTACTGAAGCTGACTTTACTGAAGCTGACTTTACTACTGAAGCTGACTTTACTGAAGCTGACTTTACTGAAGCTGACTTTACTGAAGCTGACTTTACTGAAGCTGACTTTACTGAAGCTGACTTTACTGAAGCTGACTTTACTACTGAAGCTGACTTTACTGAAGCTGACTTTACTGAAGCTGACTTTACTGAAGCTAACTTTACTGAAGCTGACTTTACTGAAGCTGACTTTACTGAAGCTAACTTTACTGAAGCTGACTTTACTGAAGCTAACTCTACTGAAGCTGACTTTACTGAAGCTGACTTTACTGAAGCTGACTTTACTGAAGCTGACTTTACTGAAGCTAACTCTACTGAAGCTGACTTTACTGAAGCTGACTTTACTGAAGCTGACTTTACTGAAGCTAACTTTACTGAAGCTGACTTTACTGAAGCTGACTTTACTGAAGCTAACTTTACTGAAGCTGACTTTACTGAAGCTAACTTTACTGAAGCTAACTTTACTGAAGCTAACTTTACTGAAGCTGACTTTACTGAAGCTGACTTTACTGAAGCTAACTTTACTGAAGCTGACTTTACTGAAGCTAACTTTACTGAAGCTGACTTTACTGAAGCTGACTTTACTGAAGCTAACTTTACTGAAGCTAACTTTACTGAAGCTAACTTTACTGAAGCTGACTTTACTGAAGCTGACTTTACTGAAGCTGACTTTACTGAAGCTAACTTTACTGAAGCTAACTTTACTGAAGCTAACTTTACTGAAGCTGACTTTACTGAAGCTAACTCTTTACTGAAGCTGACTTTACTGAAGCTGACTTTACTGAAGATAACTTTACTGAAGATAACTTTACTGAAGCTAACTTTACTGAAGCTGACTTTACTGAAGCTAACTTTACTGAAGATAACTTTACTGAAGATAACTTTACTGAAGCTAACTTTACTGAAGCTGACTTTACTGAAGCTGACTTTACTGAAGCTGACTTTACTGAAGCTGACTTTACTGAAGCTGACTTTACTGAAGCTGACTTTACTGAAGCTAACTTTACTGAAGCTGACTTTACTGAAGCTGACTTTACTGAAGCTGACTTTACTGAAGCTGACTTTACTGAAGCTGACTTTACTGAAGCTAACTTTACTGAAGCTAACTTTACTGAAGCTAACTTTACTGAAGCTGACTTTACTGAAGCTAACTTTACTGAAGCTAACTTTACTGAAGCTAACTTTACTGAAGCTAACTTTACTGAAGCTGACTTTACTGAAGCTGACTTTACTGAAGCTAACTTTACTGAAGCTAACTTTACTGAAGCTAACTTTACTGAAGCTAACTCTACTGAAGCTGACTTTACTGAAGCTAACTTTACTGAAGCTAACTTTACTGAAGCTAACTCTACTGAAGCTGACTTTACTGAAGCTAACTTTACTGAAGCTAACTTTACTGAAGCTAACTCTACTGAAGCTGACTTTACTGAAGCTGACTTTACTGAAGCTGACTTTACTGAAGCTGACTTTACTGAAGCTAACTTTACTGAAGCTAACTTTACTGAAGCTGACTTTACTGAAGCTGACTTTACTGAAGCTAACTTTACTGAAGCTAACTTTACTGAAGCTAACTTTACTGAAGCTAACTTTACTGAAGCTGACTTTACTGAAGCTGACTTTACTGAAGCTGACTTTACTGAAGCTGACTTGACTGAAGCTGACTTGACTGAAGCTGACTTGACTGAAGCTGACTTTACTGAAGCTAACTTTACTGAAGCTGACTTTACTGAAGCTGACTTTACTGAAGCTGACTTTACTGAAGCTGACTTGACTGAAGCTGACTTGACTGAAGCTGACTTTACTGAAGCTAACTTTACTGAAGCTAACTTTACTGAAGCTAACTTTACTGAAGCTAACTTTACTGAAGCAGACTTTACTGAAGCTAACTTTACTGAAAGCTGACTTTACTGAAGCTGACTTTACTGAAGCTGACTTTACTGAAGCAGACTTTACTGAAGCTGACTTTACTGAAGCTAACTTTACTGAAGCTAACTTTACTGAAGCTAACTTTACTGAAGCTAACTTTACTGAAGCTAACTTTACTGAAGCTAACTTTACTGAAGCTGACTTTACTGAAGCTGACTTTACTGAAGCTGACTTTACTGAAGCTGACTTTACTGAAGCTGACTTTATTGAAGCTGACTTTACTGAAGCTGACTTTACTGAAGCTGACTTTACTGAAGCTGACTTTACTGAAGCTGACTTTACTGAAGCTGACTTTACTGAAGCTGACTTTACTACTGAAGCTGACTTTACTGAAGCTGACTTTACTGAAGCTGACTTTACTGAAGCTGACTTTACTGAAGCTGACTTTACTGAAGCTGACTTTACTGAAGCTGACTTTACTGAAGCTGACTTTACTACTGAAGCTGACTTTACTGAAGCTGACTTTACTACTGAAGCTAACTTTACTGAAGCTGACTTTACTGAAGCTGACTTTACTGAAGCTGACTTTACTGAAGCTGACTTTACTGAAGCTGACATTACTGAAGCTGACTTTACTGAAGCTAACTTTACTGAAGCTAACTTTACTGAAGCTAACTTTACTGAAGCTGACTTACTGAAGCTGACTTTCCTGAAGCTAACTGTTCTGAAGCTAACTTTACTGAAGCTAACTTTACTGAAGCTGACTTTACTGAAGCTGACTTTACTGAAGCTGACTTTACTACTGAAGCTGACTTTACTACTGAAGCTGACTTTACTGAAGCTAACTTTACTACTGAAGCTGACTTTACTGAAGCTGACTTTACTGAAGCTGACTTGACTGAAGCTGACTTTACTAAAGCTGACTTTACTACTGAAGCTGACTTTACTGAAGCTGACTTTACTACTGAAGCTAACTTTACTGAAGCTGACTTTTCTGAAGCTGACTTTACTGAAGCTGACATTACTGAAGCTGACTTTACTGAAGCTGACTTTACTGAAGCTTTCTTTACTGAAGCTGACTTTACTGAAGCTAACTTTACTGAAGCTAACTTTACTGAAGCTAACTTTACTGAAGCTGACTTTACTGAAGCTAACTTTACTGAAGCTGACTTTACTGAAGCTGACTTTACTGAAGCTAACTTTACTGAAGCTAACTTTACTGAAGCTGACTTTACTGAAGCTAACTTTACTGAAGCTGACTTTACTGAAGCTGACTTTCCTGAAGCTAACTGTTCTGAAGCTAACTTTACAGAAGCTAACTTTACTGAAGCTAACTGTTGTGAATTCTCTCCCTTTAAGTATTAAGGTAGCTACGTGTGTGACGTTTTAAGTTTCGTTGTACGCAAATAACGTAGTGCAGCATTCTCAGCACGTACGGACTCAGTGTAATTGCCTATTCACTAAGCTACTCGAGTTGAGCGATCATATCGCGTTCACACATTACATGTGAAGTGTTTATGTGCAAGATAAAGTTTGTGACAAAGTAAGTTTTCTTCTAATGTATATTGTTAATAACACAGATTGTCACGCTGTATCTCATCTGCGCTAAGTTAGACCATGTTTGTGATGTTGTTCGTCTAGCGATCTCTCTGTAATTTGATCCTGCTTAACGAGCGGATTATCCCGCTAGCATCGCGGCTCGTATTGTTTCATGTTTAGTTATTGTCTTGAAGTGCATTTCTCCGTGGGATAATATCCTTCACTGGTTGTCATTTATTACTGCCTTTATTAATGAGACCAGTCCAATTTTCTATCATCCATATTTGGTGTTTTTGTCAATTTCATTGCACTATGCAGTTTATTATTGCAGCCTCATACTAATATATTTCTCTATTTATATTTGATGTATCAGTGCACTTTACAGAGAGTTTAATATTTGAGTTTGCAATCTGTTAAGTTGTTGAATATATTTAGACAATGAGTATTTATTTCTGTTATATTATTTATTTCAGAAACTACCTCAAATACACTATTATGTGTATGGTCACTCTTGTACAATAAACGTCTAAACTCAATCTGATGACTCCGACTCCCTGACCAGAGTTCTGCAGCGGTCAATAATATAATCCACCAGTTTCAATGGGGCAATCCCCAACACTAACTTTACTGAAGCTGACTTTACTGAAGATGACTTTACTGAAGCTAACTTTACTGAAGCTAACGTCTGTTATTTTTTCTATAGTCTCACGTTATAATCGTAACGTTACGCCGTCATGCCTGAGTTTGTTGTACCAGACTGCACACACACGAGCAACGGTGACGTATAGTGCGAGACGAGAGATGTAGTTCATTGAGCGATTTTCACATAAAACTAAATGTTACTCTTCTGGTTTATGACAAACTGCGACTTTCTTGACTTCCATAATTATCTTTTAAATTGACAAACATCATATGTGTAATTCAGGGCGAATAAAAAGATAAGTTTGTCTCTCGCCATTGACTACCATACATATTTTTTTCCGAAATAAGGTCTCATGAGCCGGAAGCGGAGGGGCGGGGACTTAGGCTCTCTATTGGCCAGCATCACACACATGACCAGTGTCGGCCAATAGCGAGCCTACGTTCTGATGTACAACCCAGAACTCAGAGGTCCACACAGAAGAAAATGAATAGTTGAATAAAGTCGTAATTTTTGTTTGTTTTTTTGCACACAAAAAGTATTCTCGTCGCTTGATAAACTT
>JARPMJ010009360.1:0-27712 GCA_033366665.1 Phoxinus dragarum | reverse complement strand
GGAAACCACATTTTATTTAGGATTCTTTGTCAACTAGGTTAAAAAAAACAACAACAACATTTATTCAAAACAGAAATATCTGCAACTTTATAAATGTCTTTATCACTATTGACTGACCTCAAACTTTTGAACAGAAATGTGTCAACCAAAATGATAAACCCACAGAACTCTCTGTACTAATATGACCTTCACTATCTGAGCAGTATGATGCAAACCCTTTGTAGAGAAATGCAATGTATGTGTGTGATTTGTATTGTTAGTAGCTGCTCCTGATTCTCATGCAAGGCCTCAACTATTGCTCACTCAAACCAGCCTCTGGTAGCATGGATATGGCCAATCTTTCAATCTACAGAGATGGGATAAGTTCTCTACATTTCATAAGAATTTGGAAAAAAAGAAAAACATGTACCTTTCTGTTGGGATAACCACTTTGACTATGGCTTGCGACAGAGTCTGGATATGAAGTCACATCAGATAATAAACATAGAATATATGTGAGTATTGTTAAAAAGAAACAGGCATAACACTAAATGCAACATATACTCCTACAACAACAAATGTGTTCTACGGTGTCAGTTTTAAAACTTGACTGAACACATTCCTTAGAGAAAGAGGCAGAGAAATCACAATCTACATTCATAATATATTTTTAAAAAAGTCTCTTTACATTTCTTTCAAGCAGACAGTATCAGAGGAGAACAGTTTTATCTTAACTTGCATTCAAAACCTATAAAATGTCTTGTGCAATGACAATGAGTAATCTACACTCCAAAACACTTACCGGTACAATCAGCATGGTACACATATAATGTAATTTATAGGATTTTTACCAAAAATGCTATTTTAGTCAAATTGCACAATTTTATGAACAAAAACTTTTCACAAAGAGCTAGATGAAAAATGTCTGCACCTCTTCCACACACACAAATAAAATGCATATAAACAAACATTACTAAGAAAGTAATTTACCCTAACTACATTTATGACCATGCTAACCAAAATCTTTTTGTCCCACGTATGCCAAGTTACCTTCTCAAACTCCTCTTTGCACTTCGGAGGGGGAGGCATTGAAGCGTTGGGGTTCTTCAGCCTCTCTTTGGGCTGGGCATTGAAGGGCAGTCCGGAGGGTGGAGGTGGGAGGGTGTGCTCCATCATTGAAGGTGGAATGTATATTGGGTGAGGAGGAATTGGTACACCTTTGCCCCATCCCAGTTTCATTTCAAAATTCATTATCATTTTGCCTGAAATGGTCAGCATTTGCCAAATTATTAATTAATTCCAAGAGGGAAACAATAAACGCAAAGTGATTATAAAGAATACATAGATTTTAGTGGTTGACCGATAACATTTTTTGATGGACAATGCCAAAATCTTAAGCCACTTTTCCACCATTGAGATGAACGGTTCTAAGAGTGGTACGGAACGGTTATAATTATACATTCATTTGAATTTGGTTTGGCACGGCACAATTTCTCAAGCCTGGAATTCTTGGTCAGCTAACCGTGCTGGTAGAATGCGTGTATTATTGACGTCACCACTCAGGATTGATCACATGTCTGTTGCCAGTTTCTCTGTAGCTGGCCAAGCATGCTATTTAAGTAAACAAGTTAATAATAGAAATATCCAATCATCCTCCATAACACAGTAGCTATTTACACCTCAAATCGTCTGTAAACTCTTGCGTTATCAAGGCAACAACTGATGCATTTGTATTACATTTCAAAAAGCTCCGTTGTCAGCCCCAGTGGAAATGAAACCATATTCATACCGGCTGGGCCGGATTGGCATGGAATGGAACAGTGAAGCAACAAGAATGATTTGGCCCAACGGTGGAAAAGTGGCTTTAGAGAGCAGGGTGGCAGACGGCTGATATAAAGCTGATATAGGCCCATATATATCATCTCACTATATAAAGACAGTAAATAACACCTGCATAATTTCTGCAATTAAATGTATAGTTATTTGACATAATATTTAGTAACAAAATTAGAAACAAATAATTTGAAGCAAATTTGGAAGAATAAAAAAAAAAAAAAAAGATTTATTCTTCATATAGCAACTTCTTGATTCTGTAATCCTAAAAGTATTTTTCACAAAACATTTTTTTTCAATAACAAACATGTATTTGCTGAATGCCACCAGTACATATTTAAAAAAAGCATTATACCATTTGCCTTTCAATTATTAGACAGAATGGAGACTAATGGAGAAGGACAATGAGAGCTCCTGTAAAGGTGCTGTTCTTAGAGCTGTCATAATAAAAGTCCCACTTCCAACACTTTTTGGCCAAATTTGTTTTGCCAATTTGAAAAAAAAGGAGCAAAATAGCATCCAAGTTATCATGTTATATTGGTTGACCACTAATAGATGTGAATAAGAATATATTTACCATTTAAATGTTTAAGTGCGCGTTCAGCATCTCTTCTCGTCATGAAGGCTACAAAACCACAATTCCTTTCTCTGGCCCTCTCCTCATCAGTCCTGGGCCACATAATTTTCACACTGGCTAATGGACCATAGCGACCGAATTCCTGACAGAGCATCTCCTCGTTCATCTGGAGGGTAAAAGAGCAGTTTTAGAATGGAAATGTTTGTGCTTGAGACGTTACCTAACAATAATCACCAGGGGGGAAAAAAGATCAGCTACCTGAGGATTTATGTTCCCCAAATACAGATTTGTAGTTGTAGGATCACCAACGTCATGAGAGCCAGGAGCTGAATCATCCAAGACTGAAAAAAAAAGAAGCTTTGAATAACAACTGACGTTTTACCATCCCTTCTTCCATGATGGGATACATAAACAGCAAAAAGGCCATTGCATTACACGGTATATAAAACAAAATTACCACTGGACGGACGGTTTCTTCGTGAAGAACCATCCGCTAAAAGCAGAAGAAAAGCAGTGTGAATTTTGTTTCCTGAATCTGAAAGCGTATACACTGCTGAATTGTGGCAGTGGCTGAGACATGTGGGAGGGGCACAAAGTTGACTGGGTCTGACACCATGAGTGAACATAGGGTGAAACTGACTGTTTTGATGGGGGGGGAAAAACAAGAAAGAACTTACAGGATCGCTTTCCTTCCGTTGTGGGAAGAGGCTCAAAACGGCTGACTCGGCCCTTCAACCTGTGACGCTCATCGCGCTCCTCCTGTATCCTACAAAAAAAACAACTTAGCATTACATTTGAGATCATCATATTAAAGGTGCTGACATTAGTTAAATAAGAATGCAAAGAACACATACTGTTTCAGTTCTTCTTTGAAGAGTTCAAGGTTACTCTTTTTCTTTTCTTTATCCCCCTTCTTCGATGCCTAGGCAATATAATAGAAAAAGAACAGGTAAATTACACAAAATATATATTTTATTTTATTTTAAATAAGGTCAAATGAAAATAAATGACAAAAGACTCACATTGCGTTTATCTATTTGTAAAAACTGTGGAGGAGTATCCAAAGGTAAAAAACTTTTAGTCTCCAAAACTCTTGACTTCGGTTTGTAGAGCTTTCCTTTCTTTTCATCGACTGCCGCTTCCTCTGTAATGAATATGTAACACAGATATTAAAGCAGGGACAATTAAGAGGAATGTATATCAAACTTGGCCATTTTACATAATTTGAAAGAAAATGCAAAGTAACTTTATATATCATTCAAAAGTTTGGAATTTTGGAAATGATTCAACATTATTATTAGAGATTCCTAATTTTACAACACTAAAACATAAAATTTCCATTTCAAATTAATACTGTTGTTTTGATCTTTCTATCCATTAAAGAATATTGAAATATATCTATCATGGTTTTCAAAAAAAAACTATTTAAGCAGCACATCTGTTTTCAAAACACTGATAATAAGAAATGTTTCTTGAGCAGTAAATTAACATATTAGAATGATTTCTGAAGGATCATGTGACACTGAAGACTGGAGTAATGATGATGAAAAATTAAGCTTTGCCATCACAGATATATATTAGACTTTAAAATATATTCAAATACAAAATTTGTTATTTTAAATTGAAATAATATTTTACAATATTATTGTTTTTATTATTGTATTTTGATCAAGTAAATGCAGCATTGGTGAGCATAAGAGACTTTTCAAAAACATTGTAAAAGGTATTTTGAATATATATTTTATAAATGTTACATTTTATTATATATATATATATATGTGTGTGTGTGTGTGTGTGGTCTCACATGCATTTGTGCATTTATGGCATTTTCTTGATATGGTTGTATGGAGGACTTGAAGAAAAAACCTGGATCTCAGATAAAGAGATCAAACTTATGGTCACTGCAGCAACATCCACATGATAATCCTACCTTTAGTGGCATTAGCAATCCCACCCCGTACAAACGTCTTCACTTTTCCTTCACCTCCCTCAAACGCAGCGAGAAATTCTTCGTAGATCTCCGCAGCTGCCCTTTCATCCTCCTGTGAAAAATCACAGATTGCAAAAGTGGAATAATGTGGATGAAGTAGAATTATGTTAAACTTGTGAGATTTATTGGGATGTAACAGTTACCAATGTGTTTATGTTCTGTGCATTGATAATACTGCTTTTTGGTCTAACTATCAATTGTGCTATTGTGAATATGAACAAGATAACTGACTATAATGCAGTGAAATTCAAAAATGTATTCATTTTAATTACATTAATTACATCTAACATTAATTACAATATTGATACACTAAGAAAAGTGCCACAGAACTGCACGCGTCTTGCAGAAGAACATTGTAGCTGGAGCTACTTCTCTCTGTTTATATCTATGACGAGGCAAGCAGGTACTGGGCTACTCCGCAGTGGTGCGACCCGTACCAGTCTAAAATATTCTGAATGTAATACTTATTAAAGGTGTACCATAGTGATTCAGGATAATACAAAACCACGGTTTGGAAAATGGATTCATGATGTACTCACTAACACAAAAAAGGTACGGACTGCAGCTTTAAATAATACAATAAACAATACAAAAATAAGTAAATAATTCACAATTAGGCCTACATTTCGGTTTGTTTTTCACCAAACCCTATGCTATACCCCTCTGAATACTTGGAATATACAACACGTGTCATATCTGACGATTCTGTTGCGTTTTTGTTTTAAACGCTTGAGGCTGGTCGCTATTCACTGCTATTTAATGGATGAATGTGAGCGGGACATTTTTTTATTCTCCTTTTGTGGTCCATAAAGGAAAAAAAGTGCATACTGCATTAGAACACCAAGTTGAGTAAATGATGACTTAAAGGGATAGTTCACCCTAAAATGAAAATTAAGACTGGAAATGGAATACACTAAAATCTTAAAATCTGAGCAGATGAAAGATGAAATAATAGGCAGAGAAATCAATTACTAAATGACTGAGAATCACACACAACCAGACTTTCAAGTTGTTCTGAATAAAATTAAAATAAAATCACAAAGAAACACGAGTCCCTTTCAATCATATTTGATCCTATGACTGCTAGTTGTCAGAGCCAGAGTCTGCAGATTTTGAGTTTGAAATCTGTCAGAGTTAACAGATTTCACTGAAAGTAACAGTGTACGATTGGGCACAGATCGATTTTTTAGCTTTAGACTATGAAACCGTCCATTCTGAGGATGTCAACCATGTTTGATATTTTGAGCTGATTTCAGAACACATATATTTTTCAATTGACAAGCTTCTAGCAATTATCTGCACATTTCTGTGTGAGTTTGTAGTTTTCAGAATGACTTGAAAAGTCTACTAGTGTGTGATCCTCAGTCATTTAATGTGTGGTATTAGTCTGGTATTGGACCTCATCTACTTACCTTCTTCTTGAGTTCATCCTGCTCTTTCTTACTTAGTGTTCTTTTAGCAACCGCCATCTTGCCGATACTAAAGGCCTTTAACTTACTTTCCAATAAAGCCTGCATGAAAATATGAAAAGATTTAATTATACACAGACCTTTAATTTTCTTGCCTAGGGAAAAGATAGATATTAGTGCATTCCTCATATACTTTCCAAAACGTATAAAAACAAAACTGCACAAAGGAGAGGGAAAACAGGAAGGGAAAACATTTAATGTCTATCTATATTGGGCAATGATTTGTTTAGCTTCTGTGAAGTAAAGATGTAACTGTTTGCCATGCATAATAAGATGTGAACTTTGCAGTAGTATACAATCACTGAAAACATCAGGACAGATGAGCTGGTGTGGCTATAACACAAATACAAAAAAATATGTTTATGGCACTATATAAGCTGTGTCTCCCTTTTCTGTTGACCCTTTCACGTGGGTATAGTAAAGACAAACATTATCACGTTAGCTCGTCAAAGCAAAAGGAGCAAGTTAGCACAACTTTGAACGCGTAAATAATGTATTCAAAGCGCTATATCAAGCCCATCTTCTCTATATAGTAGTATAGCGTCCATATATTAATGTAACACAAAATTAATGTAAATAACGTTATACGTTCGTGGTAGCTCTGTCAGCACACAATAAACACACATCAACTTATTTCATGTTCTGTGGTGGTGTCAAGAGAATTAAAAAAACATAACAGTGTCAAATGCAGCATGTATGGCAAACAGATTTTAGCCCGGAGGTTTGTATTATTAAAAAAAATCTGTGCAGCCGCCGGTTTCTAGCTAACTACACTGCTAGCGAGTTAGCATCACAACCGAGCAGCTCAATGGACCTTTTTCGTATCACAGAGCGACACACCACTGAGTCAGACACAATATTATTTCGCTTTTCTTGTCATAAACCAGAAAGGTCGGGTTTAACATACTGATATGAAGTGGAAAAGTCATTAAATACCTTAGAGTTGGCTTTCTGCGCCCCACCTGGCGTTTTGTCCGCCATTTTGCCCGACACTGTGCAAGCGCGTGAACCGCGTTTACTCTCCCAGTGTGAACGAGTCCATTTGACGTAACACTGAAGACCGATCAAGATGAGTCTGTCAATGTCCTGGCATCGGCCTATGAGCACAATCTGTGTACTGGTGTGTACATTATGTGAACTGTTATTGATGCACTAGACATTGAAATGTCACATGATGCAATTTTAAAATAATTGTTTTTGTACAATGCGTGGTAGCTAGGCTAATAGTCTGAACACTATTGTAGATGATTTGCTGGTCTTAGTTGGTTTAAGATTGTCTTGCTTGTTTAAGATTGTCTCCAGCTGTTTCAAGCTGGTCTCAAATCCTGGTCAACTCAAGCTGGTGTTAAGCTGTTTTCACTCATTGACAAGCTGCTCCTAGCCTTACCAGATGAAAGCTCAACCAAGATAACACCAGCAAGCCATATAGTACCCATTCAGTGGCTGCCACCTGCTGTGCTAAACTGGCTTGCAACAAGACATAGGCTATGCGTCAATCAATATATTTGTTTGCCACTGTAAATTAATTTTCAGTATATTAATAGGCCTATCCAAACTTTCAGTGAAGTGTAGCATTTAGTTCCAGCAGATTCTGTAATGCAAAGCTGCATAAAGTAAAAGTAGTAGCCTACTAAAATATGGAAGCTCTGACTCACTCAGTATGTTATAAAGTTATTAATTACTAGTTAATTACATCTTTAACAGTGTGGCCTAATTAGATTACTGTGCTTCTTATTCTCTCTAAATGTATTGCATTACTTACATTATACTTTAAAAAAAATTCCATACCAACCTCAACGAGTTGAACAAAACAAGGATAGACATGGAACTGCTCTTTTAATTCTTTAAAATAATGTAATGTTGCATAAATTATTCTTGAACTGACACATGTATTTAAAGGGAAAAGATTACATTATTTTAACATTAGATGTTCATTTTGATAATTTTGTTCTATATATAATTTTTCTATAGTCTATACAGTATTTAATACAATTACATCAGAACAATTAAGAGTAATCATTTATTTTACTTTTTCAAGGGAAAAGTAATTAGGTTGCATTCATTAATTACTTAGTAATGATTTACACCCAACACTGGACCCACTTTAGCATCAAAGACGACTCTGGTGCAGCACTTTGCAGTGATTGACATTCATTATTTATTGTTTATAATTTAGTATGTCATGTATCGTTTTTTTATATAGTCTACAAACAATTTCATAACAGTTCTGCAACTGTAATTCCTGCATAAATGTATGTGCAGCATTAAACAGTCATGCACTTCAGATGCTTCTTTGCCTTGTATGGTATTTGAGACAAACACTTAAGAGGTGCAAATATATGAATAATTTTAATCCAGACAACAAATTAAATGTAATTTTTGTAAGAATATTGATAATATGCAGCATAAAAAGAAACAGCTGCATGAATCCATTAACCCTTGAAATTTGACATAAAATTAATCATACGTGCAGTAAATTAGTAAAGCAGAAGAAGCCTTTGAAAAAATTTGTTGCAAGGACTCCATTAAAGCTGATCATATTAGTAATCTTTGTTAAACAGTTTCAAACGGTACAGTTTCATATCCATGCAAATACTTTATTTGTTATAAGCATTTTAATAGAAGTTTCAGATTTGCATCATGTTGTTTGAGGTGACAAGACATTTTTTACATCACAACTTCAGGATAACCAGATATCAACCAGTTAAAAACTATGTATTCTAGACAACAATGCACTGTCAAATAACGAACGGGGGGAAAAAACATGTTAGAATTAACATTTTGAATTTACATGGTAGAATACACACTTTCAAAATTATTTATAACCTACAATTGAAAAACATATGCCTGTCAGAAACCTTAAATAAACAAAAATAAAAAAGAATGATGCTTTAATTTAACTGTCTGCGTTGACCATACTCAACATTAAAAAGATATCAGCCAGAGTCCGTATTTTGTTTGAAATTTCACAAAATTGTGAATACTACATGACCATGTGAAAGTATGCAAACAGAGATGATGGAGGAGCCTCTTGTTAAGGCTTTGAAATCTACCGGTCATGAACATTGTAAGTACCGGTAGTGTAGCCTACTAGGAATATAACATAATGTAGGCTACTGAAAGAAACACTAGAATAGTCATAAACAGGCAACTTTACATTTTTTGAAGGATATGTGGCTCCGCTCTTGGCATTCACCGCGTGCCTTAATTGAAATACATTAAATCAAGATCCACTGTGAACACGTAAAGCGAGAGCCAAAAGTGCAAAAAGAGATTCTTCAGGACCTGATGAACAGCTGAACCTGTTTTAGAAATAAAACAGGCCAGGCACCACAGGCCAGATCAGATCAGATTCTGGCCTATTTAGATGGGAATCTCATCCTGGTAATGCTGAATATTTCTTTATCCGGTGTGTCCCTGCTGATAGCCGAAGCCTGTGTTCTGATGGACAAAGCACACAGCCGGAGGCAATGCATTCAGAATGCCTGCACATCCAAGGCGTCCAATACAACTTTCCATCCCTGTGACCTAAAGCATCAAAATCATAACAGTTAAACTATGGTAAACAGGCCTATTCGAAATTAAATACACAGAATAACGTCGAACATTAGACAACACTCGCAAATGAAGCCCAAATGTACGCCTCGTAACATTAGAAGAAGAAAAATGATAATTAATCGAAATATTCGCTAATTAAATCGAACTAAAATACGCATAACATTCATTTCATAAGATCATTATTAGCCTACTTAATCCCACTGTCGTCGGCAAGCAGCATCCGTTTGATACCCTGCAACATCACTGCATCATTCATCCCACAAGGGTGGATGAAACAGATTTGTTATCTACGTTAATTTTAGGATTTATGTGTTCATGTACATACCTCCGTGAAGCCATGGAAACGTGTTTATATCGCTGCTTAATATTAAAGAGGATTTTCAAATAAATGACGAGCCAACGACATAAATATGGAAACTGCGCCGAGCGCTACATTGCAAGGGAGGCGCGTGACGTCACCATGCAGACAGATGTTCAATCCCTGCGTCCTTGAGTTTAGCTATCAGGCTATGTTAGCCAACAAATGACGTGCCAAACGACTGATTGATTGATGTTAATGTGACATACATTTTGGGAAGATGACAAACAGACACATTAAAGCGTGAAATGTATTTTATTGTTTCATAAAAAATAAAAGATTCATACCCAGATAGCAAGGTGACATTGATTAAATGTTGAAATTCCATCAGAATCATCATTTTGGTTGAGGTCGAAAATTCAATGCTAAATAATATTGGATCAATGTTGAAAAATCAATGCTAAAATAATATTGGAAAAATGTTGAAAATTCAATGTTAAAATAATATTGAATCAATGTTGATAATTCAATGTTTTTCAGTGTTGAAAAGACAAACATTGAATCAATGTTGATTTTTGGTCAGCTTAAATTTCTCCACTGGTTGCCAAGACAATCTTAACATTGGTTGCCAACCGCCAATCAGATCACAGCGCGGCATAACAGATTTCTACACGGCATAACAGATTTCAAGCGCGAAAAACAGACAGACAGACGAAGCATTCGGGCAACGACAGAGTGGTTTTTAGGTAAGTTAAATCTCAATTTCATTTTGCATGTTTATGTATCTATATTTCTTACAACTTGTTTGCTTTTCCTGGGTGAGTCGGAATGAACTGCGATGTTAGATTTATTAGTCACATGAACGCGCGCCGTGCACAAACCAACGGCCCGGATTTTCCCTAATAATATATTGAATAAAACCAACAAATTGTTAATTTTCATTTTAGGGCGAACTAACCCTTAAGTCAAAAAAGGCGCAATTAGAAGAGATCGAGAGTTCATATAGTTGGGCACGTGAGACGACGGCAAAATATAAATGTTGTAACGTTATTCCATAATAGCTAGCTATTTCTTTTAAAATCCATGATGATAGCGTTTCCACGACTTCCAAAAAGGGGTCAAAATATATAGAAATAACAGCTTTAATAGGGTCAAAGACGAGACGTCCCTATAATCTGGTCAAATATAATTTACAAAAGTAACGTTATACGTTATGGTGTAACATGATTGATTGAAAATCTTTTTTGTATGTGAATAAGGGGTGCAACTACTAGGGGTGTAACGATACAATTAGCTCACAATCCCAAGTCTTAACCCAATCGCATGCCTGATATGGTTTCTGCTATTTTGCTTGTACAGCACTGTTGTTTTTAAATGTGCGTGTGTGTTATATATAAATGTGTCTTGACTAAACAAATATTAAGCAATATTGCTAATAAATACCTTGTGTCACTTAACATATCTCCTTTCAGCAGATGAGCAAGTTGATTGCTGGCCCTTCTGTGAGATGCAACAAAATGTAAGAAATTGTATGTAGCACTGTAGTCAACTCGCCTTAATTAATATTGAGCTTTATACAATACAGATTGTAGCTTTACAGGGATTAACAAGAAATGTAATTGTTCAGCTTTTACAAAAGTACTGGTATTGTTATTTTTATCAACTCTGTGCTTCTTTTCAGCAGCACCTTCACACAGCATAGGAGATTACTATAGTATGTATAATGGTAACTATTTGCAAAAACAGTGTTGAATGCACATACATAAGCAGCATATTGTAGAACCATTATTTGTTGTTGTATTTAGGCCCACTGTATGAAAACCAGAGTGCCTTTGGTAAGTTAAAAAGAACATCTACAGACTTTTGAGATAATTTTGCCTGTATCTGTCTATTATGGATTAGTTACTTTTATATGACTGTTTTATTACTTTTGTATTACCAAAATTACAATGTTTGGTTCAAAACCTAATGCCTATGTTTTTCCCTCATCATTTTTCCCTTATTGTAGGCCCATCAGAGGGACATTTCCCAAGTCCGCTCACATATGGTAAGAATTAATTTGTCAATTGGTACCTGCGACAGGTGTTGAATATTCGTATTCATTTTATTTTTTGTTTGTTTTTTAATTATAGGTCAGAGAATGGAATCTCCTGATCCAAGGCAGATATTTAAAGGCAAGTAATTAAGGAATGTAGTGCACTAAATGTATATCTTAAAGCCTCTTAAAGTTATTACAATCTTAGATTTTGTAAATGGATCCTGTTGCAAAAGACAGCATATGCTGGTTAGGTATGTTTTGAAGCATGGGAGCTGGTTTAGGCTGGTGAAGTGCTGGTCCTAAGCAACTAGCTCTAGCTCATGACCAGCTCAAACCAGCTCCCATGCTTCAAAACATACAACCTTGCCTTACAACAGCAAGCAAAAGCAGAGAAAAAGGAGGCCCACAAAAATGGCTCCGTTACGCCCCTGAACGGCTTGGGGGTATTGCTCGTGGTGGAAACCCCTGAATTCATTACGGTATGGTATTCTACCCAAGCGTAGAGGTAAGTGCATTTGCCTAGCATTTGCCTATTAGAGCTGTCCCTTCTCTACCTACTTTAAATTCTTTTAAAAACCTACCTATTTTATTTAGTATATTGATTCTTTTCTTTGGTTGGTTTTATTAATTTATATCTGAGTTCTGATTTCTGTTTTGGTCCTCCTGTTTTATAGAACTCTTAGTTATGTTGCTCTTATTTTTGTTTTATTTTATAATGCATATTATATCTTTTTTTTATATATATATATATATATATATATTGCATGTTATATCTTGTTTTATATATATAATGCATGTTATAACTTGTTTTATTTGTTAATGCATACTATATCTTTGTTCTTCTTTGTTCAACTATATGTTGTTCTTCTGTAAAGCACTTTGGTCTGTTGTAAATGTGCTACATAAATAAAATTGAACTTGAACTATTTATCAGAGTAATGTTTCATTCTTTCTTACCGTAGACCTGCGCTGTTTTTTGTCTTTGTCACCACGAAATTACACTTTTTCTGAATGTGATATTTCCTGTTCAGTTTTGGGGGCATAAATAAATACATTTGCTTGTAAACTAAAGGATGTAGTTTACTTTGAATGACATTTTGATTAAAAACCATATTTAATTGCAACCCTGTCTGAAAGGAGTCATAGTCCAAAAATATTCAAGCCTATTACAAGCCAAACTAGCATAGAATATTGCTGTACATAAAGCAATATTGATTTTATATTGTTTCTATGTTGATTCAATGTTAAATAAGCGATTTAATTATGGTTGAAATAATATTGATTTTATGACCATATTGATTGATTTTTCATCGTTGAAATAACATTATTTCAGGGTGCAAACCTGATGAAAAATCAATATTAAATTTCAACATTGATTCAATGATCTTTTGGTTAATGCATTAACATTGATTCAATGTAGATTCAATGTTGGTCTGCTATCTGGGTAGGCTAATGAGGTTTCTGAGGAGTGGGTTTGTAGAATAGTCCCTTAATGGACCCTTTTCACGGACTGTGATGACGTGTGGTAACGGTCATCAATATCGTAAATAATTAGACATTCTCTGGTATGGATCCTTGCCTGATCCTTGCACACTCCAGAGCCGATATGACATTTTTTAACGGCTCTGCCATGCCCATGCCCGTGCCACACTTGCGAATATTGCCCACAACCCATTACGCTTTGGAGGAGGAACTACAAACATGAGTAAAAAGTGTTAAAAAAAACTACAAAACATGGCGGATATGCGCGACCGACGGTAGGTAGATAAATGTTTGAGCGACTAATCAAAGTTTAACCTGATAGAAAAATATTTATTTAATGTTATCCGTATTATCATAATAACAATGTGGACTTTTATACAGATCCGTTTGGCCATTCACTTTTAAATGCATAATTATTAGGCTATGCATTAATAGAGTTTCCATGAAAGACCCGCGACTGTAGATCAACGTGCTTCTACATTTCTTTCCGATACGTTAGGAAATGAAATTAAATATAATGAAATTAATAGTAGCATTTCATCTTTGACAAGTTTGCGTGACTGGACAAACAACCAGAAGGAAATTCTGATTAATCATCTGTCCACTAAATTGGACATCACGCATCAGCTATAATTCATACGGTGACTGTTGCTGAATGAATGAATGAATGAGGCATTTATGTAGCACTTTCATATTAACTTTTGTACACCCAAAGCACTTTACAATCATGGCAGGGTCTTTCCTCAAGCACCACCAGTGTGAAGCATCCACTTGGATAATGATTGTATAAGGGCCAATGGAGGGAATTTGGCTATAGGACACCGGGGTTACATCCCTCTTAAAGGAGAACTCCGGTCAATTTTAACATTGAGCTCATTTTTTTTTTTGTAAATTTGGAGTGCTGTCAATACAGAGAACAACGTCAAAAATCGGTGTTGCCTACACTGTGTTATCCTCTTTTTAAAAATTGCACCCTTGTTTCCTTCAATGTTAGTTAACGTTACCATGATCACGCGCGTGAACTCCACAATCGACTACTTTGGACTTCGACCGAAAACAGGAAGTAAATACAGGTATTTACGCTGGCTGAAATAACATCATTTTTATTCATATCTTTCACATCTACTGCAGTCAGATTCACTCGTGTTCACTCTGAAGGAATCATCTAACATGGCTGGGCACTTGTAATGACACATCAAAGATGTTAAGAGGCTAAAAGCAGGTTTATTACGTGCCCCATTGAAGTCAACAGGGTGCAAATTTTAAAAAGAGGATAACACAGTGTAGGCAAAACCCATTTTTTGTTGTTGTTCTCTGTATTGACAGCACTCCAAATTTACAAAAATTAGTTCTCCTTTAATGAGAAGGTCATTTTTAATTACCTCAGAGAGTCTACATCTCATCAGAAGGACGGAGCTTGTTAGTGCCCCCATCATTTGGGGCATTAGGACCCGCACAGACTACATGGAGAGCGCCCCCTGCTGGCCTCACTAGCACCTCTTCCACCAGCAACCTAGTTTGGAGGTCTCCCATCCAAGTACTAACCAGGCTCAATTCTGCTTAGCTTCAGTGGGTAACCAGTCTTGGGCTACACTCTAAAAAAAAGTGGTTCTTCAGCGGTTCTTTGCTGTGCTTATGGTGCTATATAGCACCACTGCCATTTTAAGAACCTGTTAAGCCCAGTTTGGTTCTTCAGCGGTTCTTCAGCGGTTCTTTGGGGTGGTTTAGGTGCTCTTATGATTCCACATAGCACCACTTGACAAAGGTGAGGTATATGGCACTTAAAGTGGTTCCCCTATGATTACAAGCCAATTAACCACTTTTAGTGCTATTTAGCACCATTTTTGTTTATAGGGTGATATGCTGTGGGAATGTGTTCTTGAAAATACTTAATCTGCAAAATTAATTATGCATTTTATTGTAATGCGTTACTCGTGAAATCAAACAAGTAATCTGATTATGTAATGCATTTTGATTGTAGTGCATTACTTGTTACATCAAAAAGTAATCTGATTATGTAATGCATGTTACTTGTAATTCATTATCAACAATATAGGCCTACTGCTAATTTCAGATGAGATTGAAAACACCTGATCATTAGTTCTTTAACACTGTCTGAAAACATCAATTGATCAATGTAGATTTCAGTCTGTGGTTTTCTTAGAGAGGAGAGCTACGATATAAATTTGTCCATTTTGAACATAATCAGAATTATCAGCTATGGGCAAATCGGCATACTCGACTTGAGCATTTTCTACAGTCTGAGCATAGAGTTGTGTTATTACAGCAAAAACCAAAAACAGTTAAACAGTTAAAAACTTATTTCAGTTAAAACCAAAAACGCACACTGTCCACTCAAGTGGACACCTGAAAATGTCTTTGAAAAATAAAAGAAGTTCAGATCTTGTTTTTCATACTCATACTGACAGCAATATGCTAAAACACGTAAGAAATAAACCTTGACTGTAGTTGAAATGTATGCATTAAAGGGTTAATAAATGTCAAATCAAGGAAAGTTGTAACAGGAATTTAAAGGGTAACTAAACCCCTGGTCGGAGCCTGACTCCACCCACTGGCAATATTTGAAAAATGCTGGAAAAGTGGGCAGAGCCCAACGGACGAACCGAGGGCGGGGCTGAGCGGGTGATTGACAGACCCGCAGTGATTGACAGCTGCTGTCAGACTCGCTAAGATGGAGAGTGACGCAAGTAGCTTTGCAACAGAGCGGTCATTTAAAGTCGAGGACTTTTCTCCCCCACCTTCCCCTGAAGTGGAGGAATTGTCTGTGAACACAGAGCCAAAACCATATCAATTCGAGCCGCAAACTGCGGTGTCGCATCGCATTAACTCCCGCATCGCGATCGGCATCCGACGATGCTAGCAAAGCAGCCGCGCAAGAGAGAATGGGGCCAGTATCTGAGTGGATTATTATTACTATTGACCTACGTTAAGCATATTTTGCTGCTATGTGAAAAAAAATATCCAGCAAAACCGCGCCGGCGGTTGTGGAGTCCATGCAGGAAGAGCAGCGTTTGGCACACAAGTGCATGTAAACACTGTCTGGCGCTAATTTCCAAGTCTGGGGGAAAGTTATGCAGTCCAGCAGTGCTGTTGCAACCGGCAACACTACACCTATACCAGCCTAACCACTGTACTAAACACAGATAAAGCTGATGCTATAAATCTACACTATTCTAACTGATGCAATACTATGCTTCTAACAACACTAACAACTATGCTAAATAACTACCTAGGCTACACGAAATAATCTAAAGAACTATATAAATGCTATGCTAACTAGATGCTAAAATATGCTATCCTGATCGTTTTCAATACTCGTAATTCCAATTTCCAGCTCCTGACTCGCTCTGGTGTTGACGGAACCAGATGCTTTTATACCAGGGGCTGCCAGGGGCGTGGTAAGCTCGCAGCGTCACAGAGTACCCTACGTCAGAGAGTACCCCTGCTTCAGGAGATTCCGTTTAACCTGAAGAGGGCAGCACTCAGACGTTTTTACACCATATATTTGAAAATTAAAACACTTTATACTCAAATGTTAAAAAAAGTACTCGAATCAATGAACAGCATTTATGAAGCTCCATTCTTACAGATCATTAACTAAAAAAAGTTGGTTTAGTGTTTAGTTACCCTTTAATTGCTGTAGGCCTATAACATTAATTAAAATATATATATATTTTAAATTCTACGTTATCTTTTACATTTTGGGTTTTCTTTAGTGAATTTTGGGTTTCAGTTCCGTGGTGTAAATTAACAGCAATGATTAAGTCATTTCACACTCTAGTCGACTTCCTCTTAAACATCTGGATGAATTGCGCTGTAGGTCAAGTTGTTGTCAACAATTGATCTCAGTTTTGAATAAGGCGTGGGCGTGAATCTTGTCTTGTCTGTTTAATTGGACGAGAGATATTTAATTCAGTCTGCAAAATTGGCTTGGTTAATGTTTGACGAAGCTTGACATGTACAAAGGTGAAAAAAACATTAGGCTATAGTTCTCATTGGGATGTGAGGGGCTCATTCCCTGCCCCCTTTTAAGTGAGAACGCTGCCCGGAGAAAATGACACTCGGTCGGCTCGCGAAAATATGAAGTCCGAGGAAGTTGACAACATCGAAGAATTAAATAATTTACCTGTCGATTCTGTTCGGATTGCGCCGTATTTGGCAGAGCTGAGGCAAAAAGCAGAAGCAGAGAAAAACATTCGACACTTGGATTTGTCGAAAACATTTCTGATACGTTTTTTGCAGGCGAGAGACTTTGATGTGGCACTGGCGTTCAAGGTTTGGAAAACTAATTTACCTAAACTTTGACTGAACTCAAATTATTAATGTGTAAACTGACGCGCGTGCTTTCTGTAGTGATAGTAACTCCGTTGGTGGGACGTGATTTGGTTAGCAATAACATTTAGGCTACGGGCTGAAATTGCACAACACCTCTCACATATATGCTGGCCTGGGGTAGGCTATTGCCATCACTTCAGAAGTGAGGGGGACAGAAATATCAAATAGCCTAACTGTTACCTATCTAATTGACAGGCTTTTCTTCTCTTGCTTTTTACTGGCCAAGACATCAAAAACACTGCTGAAATATTATTTAGCCAACCCAACCCCCTTATATTTTACCTATATCCTGATGATGATTTTATGATTGGTTTATGTACACACTTGTGCATTAAGTCATCATGGATGTAAAAATAAAATAAAAATCTTTTATAAATCACAGAAAATATATTTTATAGCTTTTGTACTGTAATAACATCTCAATAGCACTGCATTATTATTCATATACTTTATTGTTATAAAAATACCCTGAGATGGCTTGAAAAACATAAAATCACATATTGTCACAATTTATGCTTTCACGTTTCATCAGTCCAAACGTTTTCTGCTTTTTACTCAGCTACAGCCATAGCTGGACACCTTTGTCCATATAGGGGATTTCCTGGAAGGTCGTCATAAGTTATTACTTCTATGAGTCCATTTTGGACTTTCTGTGAGGGAGTGCCCTCTGGCTTCAAGTATGAAGGAAACCTACCTGAGTTTGTTTAGCCAAAGTCACTTAAGCGCTGTATAATGTTCACATCGCCTCGTTTCGAATAAGAATAAAATGTCAGATCATGCAGACTATCTTGTCTCTTTGAATTTAAATCTAGATCTTTTGTTCACATTTGCCCTTGAAAAACTTGTGAACTAGGGTTGCAAAGGGGTGGAAATTTTTCGGCGAAGCTGAGGAGTTTTGGAAATTTTCCAATTTTGAAACTTTATGGGAATTCATAAAAATGTTGGGGGTAATTTATGCTAACTGTATCATATACAAACATAAATGTAAACATTTTGTTTGGTCATAAGCAGACATGCATGCAAACCATAGACTGTAAAAAAATATGGATGTAGTGTCTGTTCGTGATGTCACCTGTAGGTTTCTTAAGAGCATTTTTGAAGCCCGGGCGGAGCCGGCCGTCGCCATCTTGGCAACGCGTCACTGCGGGTCACTCCCGGATAAACGAAAATGGGCAAAAAGACAGGATTCCCCCCAACGTTAAAAAATGTAAAATGAAAGCAGATTCAGGGGTGTGGCCTCAATAGCCCTGCAGTTGTGCTTGTGATAGAGGAATAAGCAGGGTAGAAATTTGACTAAATTTGCATTTAATCTGGTTGATTTAACCAAGAGAATACGGCAAGATGTTTTTTTTTTAAACTACAATTAAGTCTCCTGTTATAGGTAAACCTGCAGTTTTGCAAATTTCCATTTATTCTCGTTAACTCGTAATTTTGCATCCCTAATGTGAACATACTTGCCCCCCAAAAAGCAATGCTTCTTTTGTCCTGATAATTTTCTTAAAAAATAAAAAACTTGAGACTAATATATAATTGATCTTGTGTCTTTCAACAGTTGTTAATCAACTATCATAAATGGAGACAAGAATGTCCAGAAATAACTGCCGATCTACGGCCATTATCCATCATAGGACTTCTCCAAAACAATTACCATGGAGTTTTGAGATCACGAGACGATGCTGGAGGTCGAGTTTTAATCTATCGGATTGGCAAGTACAAACAATATACAGTATATATATATATATATAAAAAAACCTTCTAATATTATAATGGGGAATATAATGGAGAATATCACACATTTTCAAACACTGTTTTCAGGTCAGTGGAACCCCAAAGAATTTACAGCTTACGAGGTTTTTCGTGTGAGCCTCATTACGTCAGAGTTGATTGTTCGAGAGTGGGAGACTCAAAAAAATGGACTCAAAGTGATTTTTGATCTCCAAGATTGGTGCTTTGCTCATGCTCTGCAGATAAATCCTTCCTTGGCAAAAAAGATATCTTCTATACTCACGGTGTGTATCAATTAAAATAATTTCACTAAAGATTATGTATTTTAGTGAAGAAATTATCAATGGGATACCTGAAGAACATGTCTAGGTTCAACACCCCTTCCAAACATATAGAAAAACTTGGTTATCAGTATATATATATTTTTTTTTTAGTTTCTCCTGTCCTCTTATAGCTTTTTTTTTATATTATTAAAAAAAATGGACAAAAATATATGAATACATTATCGATTGAGTTAAAATGAATACACCAAATAAAAAAATAAAATCTGTCTTGCAGGATTCCTTTCCTTTGAAAGTACGCGGCATCCATTTGATAAACGAGCCCATTTTTTTCCGTCCCGTCTTTGCCATGATCCGTCCATTTCTTCCAGACAAAATCAAACAACGGGTTAGTAACATTTAAGTAGACTACATGTATATGGGTTTTTAAAAGGGATTCGTTTTAATCAGTTTAATGTCTGATGCTTTTCCTTATAGATTCATATGCATGGCTGTTCATATATCCGAAGTCTCTGCAGTTACTTTCCGAAGGATATTCTCCCTCCTGTGTATGGAGGTACCGGACCAGGCATAGATGAAGTGTGCCAAGAGTGGACTGAGTTCATCATGCAGTCTGAAGATTATCTCTATAGGCTCTCTATAGACTTGCGCAACCCGCAAGAATCAGGCGGTGGAGGAGATGCTTCTCAGTCATCCGCCTTTGACTAATTAAAATGAAGGTACTTCTCACCATGTGCCCTTTGTGTTCTGCTGTGACAGGTTAAATACTTTCTATGAAATTAAGGATAATATTGCTGACTTAAATTGTAATTGTAATATTTTACTAAAAATGATTTTTTTTCTTTACTTTTATTTAAGAAAGGTGACATTCCCAGTTATCACATTTGGATAATGTGATTTTATTGAATTCTATATCACACAGATATACATTGCAAGTACTTGATATACCTCTGAAGATACAGTTTAGCATTAGATTTCAGATGCTTGTTGCTTTTAGAGGAATGATTTTGTAGTCTCTTTAAAATTGCACAACTAGTGTACAATGTTGTATGAGAATGAAATATCAAAGTGCCTCTGTTTCTTTTACTTGTGAATTGTCATTGTTTTTATTGTATTATTTTCACAACTATAGACAAAACTCAGGATGTTACAAAACATAAGCCTGTGTGTTTATGGAGTCAAATGATCTGTAATGTAATGGGAAATAAATAAAAAGCTGAGGGCATGTACTTATTTAGTATACTCTATGTTGGATTGTAAAGTGGCACTTTGGTCTATTGCCTTTTGCTCTGACTCTTAAACAAATATAACCAGAGACGAATGACCTCACTGGAGCTCTTCATGTTTACAGATTTCCTTAAATGTGAATTTCTGAAACCATGTATATACCTCTTGTTCTATTTATTGCACCTTTCCTGTTAGACAGTGACAGAAGAATGACAGAAGAAAATCACTCTTTTACATTAGTGGCTCATTATTTAATTGTGTTGTCATCAATTGTTATCCAACTACAACTGTTAATAATTTTTTTCCTACTTTAATGTACATTACCATAATGATAAAAAGATATACCGGCACACAGACACATTAATACACAATGTGCTACTCAAATAAACATGGGAACTGGACAATCACAAATTGTGTGAAGATGTTTTCAACTGTTAAGCTGCCAAATCCAATTGGGTGGATGAAGAGGCTCCAGGCTGTGTACTACATTCCTGCCAAATTCGTATTATCTTCCATTATCTTGCCTGTCAATTTAGATTGTAAGATTTAAACAATACGACTTAACAGTAACAATAGGAATATCAAGAAATATTTTAAAACCATAGTTTTGTAGTCTAGTAATGGTTAGGGACATAAAAATTGAATGTCTCCAGGGGGAACGAAGGAGATACTAAGATGACAATCCCTCCCTATCACCATGGTGTCATTGTGTAAGGGCTTAACGCCATGTTATTCCAATTGGTGTACCAAACGTGTTTTCCAAAGGGAAAATCGTCAACAAGCTGCAACAAACTTATAATGTTATTCCTTGCACAACATATGTGAGGTACTTTCAACTGTGTACATATCTAAAACAATACTTTTCAAGAATACTGTTGAATCTATCAAAACTATATTTTTAGACAATTATCGCATGCCCTCTGGTGGTAAAAATACACAATACATAATGTTGTACAATATGTTATCATACCTCCAATTGTTTTGTTAATTTTGTATATGTCATACTACCAACTATTAATATCCAAAGTCCTACTGTGAAACATTATGTGGGGACAACTAACACTTCAGAATGAATAGGCAAGAGTATCCTAGAGATTTGCACTGTGAATGAAGAAAATCACACTTTCTCACATGCCAAATGGTGGGAAAAGCCCAAATGGTCCCAACACCTTTTATCCTAGCATGTATCTGAACATCTCATGCACACAGCAAGAGTATTGTAGTATATTTATATTTTATGTTGGAGCATTGACTAAATCTACTAAAGCTACAATAAGTCTTGCACACTTGCCATATTTAATCATGCCTCTAATTTCCATATTATAATTTTCTTGTCTTTTTTGGTTTAGAAATCATGCATGTGGGACAGATTAATCTTCAAGTATTGTTGTTTGAAAGGATAAAAATAGATTTTGCATTTACATTGATTTAATTAAGTCAAAGGTAATTCTTCAATCTTATCTTTCAGTTACTATGTTTGCCATTCATGTAGTATGGCAGCATTGTCTGAGACGTTCAGGTTAGAATAACTCAGATCTGCCAAACAAGCACGTCTTGACAAAAGCTTTTGACAAATGATTAAATGCAAATATGTCTGCGTCTGATTTTGTATATACAAAATCAGAAAATAAACATTATTTAGGTTTATCCTATGTGTATGCAATAACAGAGTGTATAAAAGAATTAAAGTTTCATCAAGTTTTAACTTCATGTGAATAAAGTTACACACTGCTAAGTGTGGACATAAGCAGGGGTGGGGCGCAACAATGGGACAATTTGTACCAAGCCAAAAATAACTAAGTTTACGTTGTTAATTTCACCCCCTCAGTATATAGTATTATAAGGACAAATCTGGTTTAATTATTCAGTTAGTTTAATACAAAATGCTCGTATGATTGAGAGACTAAACTTTGTTTCCTTCAGCGTGTGCTTCTTCGTAACATAACTAAATTAGATGGCTGAACAGAACTCACTTTCAGAGTCCAGACTGTAACGTTAGTCATTTTGCAAATAACAACATTCAAGTGCTAGGTTATGAAACATCACACGACGAATTAATTCGACCGGTACAAGCATCGATAAGAATTGTAATAATGTTGTGAATTGTTTTGAATCCACAGCAGTATATGTAAACAACATGGATTGGATCTCCATAGGTGGATCTCGCGATAAGTGCGACCTTCCATCTTGCCACGTTCCAGTGCTGGACTGGTAGAAATAAAAAAAACAGAAAGAACTGGGCGGTCTTATCCCGCAGGCATCCACACGATTGAATAAGTCATCGACCACTTTTCGGCGATTGGATGACATTTTTTATTTTCCCCCGCCCACAGTGGCTTTGTCTGAACAGCATTGGTCAAACGGTCAGTCGCTCAAAAGGGGGGTGGGTTACACTGGGCCTCAGTGTAGTACGAAGGCATAGGGATTTGATTTGGCAGGGCATCTTCTTTACCAGAACTGAGACTGGAATTACAGTCAATTCGTTTTGTACAGAGTAAGAACCGTCGAAGATACCACTTACAATGGCTAAGAGAAATACAAAAGGACCAGTTAAAAAAGGTAACGTTTGTATGTTTACATTTTCTTCCGTCGAAAATATGCATTTCTGCGAAGGCCTGATAGTTAATCAGGCGGCAATGGTTTTGTTTATGTAATATTAAATGCACTGGGTAGGGATTATCAACAACAAAGAGACGCAACAAACAGATACAACAGGTAAAAAAAATAAGAATATACACAGTGCATTGTCGACAGTTGTGTTATATAATCTACATTAGTTGTGTTGTTACACTATATAGTTTTAATCGTAAGTAAGAACTTTTCAGTCGGAGTGGCGTGTATTAAATCTCCCACTCCGATCATGTCTGTGCACTTGGAAAATGGGAGTAAATGGTTGCAGAACTTCTGCATGCTTGTTGGTCTCATTTGCACGAGACCCAAAAGGCCTAGTTTATTGGACTGTTTTGTTAATTCCAACAGCTGCAAATGACCTATATTTTCATATAAATATTTGCTCATCGTTGGAGTCAGAGTTGCCCCAGTGCGAACTCTTAAATGCTCACGTGTCAATATTGGGAGAGCGTGGGAGGGGTTACACGTGGCCCCTAGGGTCCCATGTCACCACAGACCCTGTAATTAAAAAGAAAGTCTGCCACATTGCAGGACCCCACTCTCCGGGTGTTGGGTTAGCTATCTAGCTACTATTGACTTAAGTAACTGCGTGGTTATTACGTAAGAGTGGTATATTTGTTAACTATTGGACTTTTGAAGGTACATGAACCCATACAGTTTAGACACACGTGTATAGATTTCCTCATATAGATTGACTTTACACTGTAAAAAAGGTTAATTTTAACGAAAAGATGTGTAAAATGTTCCCCCAAAAACCTGATAATAGATATAACTCCAATGCATGCAGTTATACTGTAGAATTGTTCTCAATCATGCACATTTTCAGTTATATTACATTTTATGAGCTAATATTTTTTGCATTAGGCTATTTGGTGTTCTATTCTAGGCCTATTTGTTTATTAGCTACTGTTTTTGCTAAAGGCAGTTTTGTTCCTGGAAAAGCTTAATTCATCTTGTGGCCATCTCTTGTTACAACCTGTTTTATAACGATGGTATATCTATATCTTAAGCTAATAAAGCAGATCATCATTTGATATGTAAAGGGTCAAAGGAAGATACAAAATGCCATCCTGAAACTTTTCTCATCAAAAGGTTCTCTCTCTCTCTCTCTCTCTCTCTCTCCTCTCTCTCTCTCTCTCTCTCTCTCTCTCTCTCTCTCTCTCTCTCTCTCTCCCTCTCCCTCTCTCTCTCTCTTAAATAAAAATACAAAAAATGTCATTAAGGTGCCACTAGACCCTCAATTGCCTATGTGCCATAAGAATGCCTATTCTTATATGAAATCTGTAAAATACATTGGGTCTTTATCCATTATGGAAAGCTTTTCCTGTAATATGTATCTAGTCTAGAGCCAGCCAGCACCCATTTAAATACTGCATTTATAACAAAGTTAGATTGCAAAGCAAATGCATCAAAGTGAACTTAGCTGTTCATAAAGTGGTGCTATGCCCTGTTTTATCAAATGTCGAAATCATTCCTTACAGGGATCTTTTCAGCAGCACAGAATAACTTGCGGACTTCCAAAGAAATGGTAAAGAAATGACAGTCCACCATGATGTGCTTGCACTTTTTTCTTAAGCATTTCTTTATTGATTCCAAAGTTCTGTTCAAATAACCTTGCATGTTGTTTTTCAAGGGCATTGAATCTAATACAATTCTGTCATACATGGTTTGTGCAGTAGCCTAAATGTTTTATTTGCTTTTGTTAAATGCAGTGTTTATCTCACAATGTTCAATTTTGTTTCATGCAAAGTTTGATTATACACTTGTGTGTAATTTAACAAGTAACACAGTTCAGCCCTGATGTTCTTATGAATGACAATAATATTTAACACTTTATAATAGCATACAAAATATTCTCATATTAACGTTTTGAATAATCTGACATATTTAACTCCTGACAACCCACTGGATTTTCAAACCAGTTTATGATCTATTACTCTAAAGAATGGGAGATTTGCTGGTCATTCAAGATTCCAATTGGGGGTGTATGCTTCTGAGAAGATCACTTAAGGGGTTAATGTCCAGGGTTTGTTCCTGTGACCAGACACAAACTGCTTGCTTTAAGCAGTAGGGTGTCCTAGGTACGAATGAAGAAGAGAGGGTATTTCAAGGCACACATTCCACTACAGTCTTATGTAAGCTGGACAATGAACATTTTGTACCGATACAGCAAAAACAGTGCATGAGTTAAAAAAAAGAGAGAGTTTGAAGCACTGTTTTACATAGCAGGTTTAAATGGGGGAGGGGAAGATGTTGATTAGGACACAATGGCAGCCGTTTGACTATCTGTAGATTTAGTGACGAGTTGAACCGACCGTGTGTGTCTTTAGGGGTGTGTCTTGTTTCCAAACATTGCATGCAACTTTGATCTATCTAAAAGATTCAAAAGCTCTTAATGCAGTTTTCACTTAAAAGTCCAAGCTTTAGGGTTTTGATTTGTATTAAATGCACACGAAAAGTACTCCGCTGTTCAAAATGTTTGGGGTCATTCTGCTTCTATTCTGCAAAGAGTCTGCTAAGAAAATGAACTGTTTCATCATGTGACTAAAGACCGAAGTAAAAGGAATAAATTGCATATTAAAATAAACATGTAAAAAAACATTTTACGCTGTTGTAATAATTGACAATATTGCTGTTTTGTTTAAATAAATGCAACCTTGCTGCTACCTAACAGTAGTGTATCTGAAAGCGTATTTTTCTTTTGAGACATTTTTTTGTTGTTGAGAAATTGTGCTTCCAGATACAGGATTAAGTAAATTGACTGGTTTTGTTGTTGACAAATCCAAGCAGAAGCAACCACTAACATGTTTAGTATTTCATCAAGAAACTCGGAAGACCGGTCCTTCTATGGAAAATAAAGTCACTGAGTTGGCCTCAGATTTACATGCTCCTCTGCCTGGAGGCTTGAAAAAGCCTTCCAAAAGTTTGATTTGCATGTCGTTAAAAACACATGTATGTGAGTGACCAAGCATTGTACCCCTCCATTCTGCACTGCTCCTTTGTTAAGGATAGTAATTTGGGTGACCAATCAGCCGTTTCAGTTTTCATATGTGACTAAGAACAGCAGGATGGAGTGGGATTTGCCTCTACCCTTTGAGTGCTTGAGATGTTCTGGCTTTCAAGCGGACTGTTCTAAAAATAATCCATTTGCTGGTCGAGTTCCATATTAAGTTCCGGCTCAATTCACCAGGAACAAAAAGGCAGAAGACCTGCTGTTGTACAGGGGTTCGGGGTAGGATTTTGGGTGAGGACGCTCTCTTCTTCCCCACTTTGCCTGGAGGGATGGGGGAGCCGAATGCAGAGGTCAAGGTGGTGAACGAAGAAACCGGTATTGGTATTTGTATGTTTTTGGAATAAGCTTTTATGACGAGATGACATTTAATGAATCACAGGGGTGTGAGAGGAAGCCTTAATATTTGAAAAATAATTGATTCATAACACTTAATTTTTAGTTAAATTTGTATTTTGTGTATATATGAGCAGTACAAATATGATGTGTTGTTTTTGGAGATTGCAAGAGTGTTTTCAAATGTTTTGTTATAACATTTTCTTGTGAAGGTCGTATACATATGATACCTGTACAACATGTAAAAAGAGAATTTATTTTGTTGTAACACTTTTGTGTTATGTCTCTGTATGACTGTCACTAATGTTTGTAGTGTGCATGAACACATGTGTGGTTTGACCTAGCAGAACGTAGCGGACAAAACACCTGTTCATTCTTCAAACTAGAGCTCTGAATGCAGATGTATTTATACCACGGTTCCATGAGGAGTGTCAACAGACCTCAGAATAACTGCACTCTTTTAGACTTTTGTCACCTTGTGATTACTATAGATTTCAAATGGAATATTTAAACCTCTTTTTGGGAATCTTTCACCTGAATCGGATATCCCTCGAATCTTATACATGCTGCATTTTAAATATGGAAAGAATTGATTGGTCTACAATAGATTTTCAGCTTCAAAGCTAATGTTACATACATATTGTACTAGAAGCCTTGAGTGAAAATGCTTATGCGTGCAGTAATACTAAAGGACTAATCTTGCTTTTAAAGGCATGGTTCAATTCTGAGCATGCATTCCTCATTCATATGTGTGGAGGGTTTTGCTGTGCTGCATTAATATTTGTTTAATGAATCAGTTGGTACTTTTTATTTATTTCATCTTGACATTGTGTATAATCTGCCTTCTTTCTTTTTTTTCCTTCAGAGGCCAAGCCGCTGCTGGCGCATAAGAATGGGAAGAAGGCAGAGGTTGGAGGAGGAA
>JARPMJ010009359.1:0-27730 GCA_033366665.1 Phoxinus dragarum | reverse complement strand
GTATAGCTCTAAAGGTTTTCCAGCAGATGTTTCCTCCAGAGAGCTTTCCTCATTGGATCAGAGCTCCATGCTGATTTATTTTGCCTGGATGTCCTTCAGTGCTTATGTATTCTGTGTACCAAACGTGATCCGATTGCACAGAGACAGCACTAAATACTGGATAAGTTGTGAGGACTTTAAATGAATGATTATTTTATTCTTCTGAATATGCAAATCCTATAAAAATGAATTTCTTGTTGTATTATAGTTGCAAGCTTGGAAACAGCCATGAACAACATGATAGGCAAGCAATGAAAAATGGGAAGTGGAATGTACCTTTGTTTATTTATATACACAACAAAACATCCTGGTGTATTGCTGTTTACTTCAATTACTGTCTCATTTGAGATAACCCAGCCATGAAATGATGCCATTTGCTTTGCCATTATTTCAAATCAGTAGATAACAGTAAAGATTTAGCTCACAATCTGACTCACCTGAAAAAGTAGAAAAGTCAAGCTCTCCTCTTACCTCAATTTCTATTAGGCCTATTTTCTTTAGTTACACTGTAACTATATACATTTTTTTTATTGTAAGTATTTTAAGATCAGGTCGTTTTGAAATACAGACCAGTGGTAAGTATTTTGTAAGGTTTGATAGAATGAACTTTCATATTCATAGGCTAAAATTTTAAATGTTCAAACTGATTTTTTTTTATTTTCTCTTGATTTTGTCAAATATGAAAAGGTTATCCAATGCAACTTTAACAGGAATAGTTTTTGAAACCCATGCAGATTTCTACGAAAGCACAGGAGAAAATATTTGCCTTTTGATTACATATGCATTCAGGCGATGAGAAATCTACAGTATACGGCGGTGAGTCAGCAAAGCAGACTCCTTACTGAAGGGCTTCCTCCGGGGTCTCAGCAGGGGCTTATGGACAGGGGCCAAAGTCCAATAAAACTTTCTGAATCAACTTTCTCTTCTCCCTCGCCTCCAGCTAGCCCTCATACCTTTCTGACTCATATAAATCATTCCTCTATCAGAAGTTGAACATCCGATAGCTACAGGAACTTTCCCACACTTATTATTAGTGAATGACTCTAGTGAAATGCTTATTTTATGTGATATTGCATCTAATTTCATGTAGCATATGTAAAAAGTATGTAGAAGTATGTCAAATTGCCTCTACGTCTAGACTTTATCATTAATTGTATTTACAGTGACCTAATATGTATTAATGATATATAGCCTAAGCCAGTATTTCCCAACCCTGCTCCTGGAGGCACACCAACAGTGCACATTTTCCTTATCTGACCCATATATTTCTAGTCTTGGAGTCTACTAACAAGCTAATGAGTTGAGTCAGGTGTGATTGATTGGGAAGAGTTGGAAAATGTGTAGTGTTGGTGTGCCTCTGAAGAGGGTTAAACACTGGCCTAAGGTACAGTTCAAAAGTTAGGTCAGTAAGTTGTAAAAAGAATTGTTTCTTGACACCAAATCAGCATGTGATGTGATACTAAAGACTGGAGTAATGATGCTGAAAATTCAGCTTTTCCATCACAGGAATAAATTGGTAATACATTAAAATGTATTAAAATAGAACAGATTTCACTATATTTCACAGTAATACTGTGTGCAATTTAAAAAACAAGTCACCCTCATATTTAGTAGCTATATACAATGTGTAGGAGGTTATAAAAAGTACACAGAAAAAAATAATGATTATAAACCGAATATATAACTCCCTCCATATTTCTATTCAATTTTTATGTCCCCTTACAGTATTTTTTTCTTTATTATATAAAATTGCACTGACCTTCTTTTTTTTTTAAATCTCTCTTTTGAATTAATATTTTAGTTTGTGGTAAAATCATGTGATTTTGAAGGAAACTTGATTCCCCTCCACGACTTACACTGTTAGACCTTACCGGTTTTTTTTTACAGTAAAATACTGGCAACAGTGTTGCCAGTAATTTACAGTTCATTGTACAGTTCTTTACTGTAATCTACAGTATTTTACTGTAATATACAGTTTGTTACTGTAAAATGCACTAAATTAAAACTCGAGTTAAAACTAATTTCACTTGCAGAAACCGACTGCCGTAATTGACCAACTGTCATTTAAATGTATTAACTAAAATGTGTAACGCATTAATAATGTGAGAAAAGAGTTAAGAACTTTCATTAGAAACCACTAAAAAACGTAAGTACATAAAAAGATTTCCACTGGACCAGCAACTACAAAGTCACCGTCTGTAAAATAAAGCAACATGCAGCGTATCAACACTGTTTCTAGATCTTCTCCTGGACTTAACCACAGGCTCTACTCTTCAGCACAATGGTGACCCAAAAAACTACATTTTACAGTAAACTACTGGCAACAGTGTTGCCAGTATAACCCTGTTTTATAACTTACAGTTTATTACTGTTAAAATACTTTTCGTGGGTGTGTCTTTTTATCTTACACTGTTAACCCTTTCAACTCCACAGGGAAATCCACACTACAAAGAGTAAAAAGTAACATTGTGTTGCAGTGTTGCAGTGAGATAATTAAGGGAATATGTAAGTGATTGTTGAGCATTCGTGATGAACACCTGCTGTTAACAAGCAGAATCACTGAAGGAAAGAGGAACACAAGAACAGAAAATAGAGAAACACAAGAACTACAACTGACTTCCAGCCATAACACATTATTACACGTATTATTAACCAGTATGACTTTATTTCTGTCATACATCTACAGAAGTTGTGATAGAGATGTTTAATTGAAAATGTTTGATTTGAAGTTACCATTATAGAGATCAGTGTTTGCTTTAGTTGGGTTGCTGATGCTAAAACATTAGTTTTCTTTTGCTGCTTAAGCTGTGTTTTTGCAAGTCACACTTGTACACACACACACAGTTTGTGAATGATTGTGGTTATATTCACTATCATGACAAAATCATTATATAGCCTGTCCATTCACTAAGTTAGTTCTCACTCATTCAGAGTTTAATTCTCAATCAAAAGTGTTACGTTACCACCACTGTGAAACGGCAACAATGACCAATTTATTTCTAACACAAGAATAACCAAAAATAACAGAGCTACACTGTAATACAGAAACACAGAAATATCACAAATTAGAACATGCATCTCAACAATGGTGGGAATATATATGTTTTATTATTATTTATGCAGCAAAGCATGCTGGGAGTTTTATACTATCCTGGTACCCAGCATGCATTGCGACATGCAACTTTTGATTGTCACCATTGTTGAGATTCATACGCTGATTGTTGATGTCTGTGTGCCTTAGTCAAGCAGGAGTTAATACAATTTGAATGCACTATATCATTTCAAAATTCTTCAGTTGACCTTATTACAGAAATATTGCAGGATTTCATGTAGTAGATTATCAGATATATGGTATTAAACTCATAAATTCACAGCAAAAAAATGTCATTAAAAAAAGCAAAAAGTCATGGACGATTATGACATCATCACAAAACCAAATACACCTGTTCAACTTACCCTAGACTTTTTCTTGCTGTAACAAATGTGCTTTATAAACTCAACAGCCAGAGAGAGATGAATGGTCGAAGTTGTTAAGTCAAGGTACAAGAGACCAACTAAAGCAAATACTGATCTCCATCATGGTGACAACAAACTTTATTATTAACTAAATCCCTGTTCATTCTCAACAAGAACTTGAAATAAATAATGTTAAACTGGTTTCACACTCAGTGTGGCTGTAAGTCAGTTGTAGTTCTTGTGTTTCTCTTTTTTTCTGTTCTTGTTTCTCTGTCCTTCAGTGATTCTGCTTATCAGGTGTTCATCAGTGTCTCAATTCACTCACTTCTTTTCATTCACTCTGTCAAGTGGACTATGTTAGTGAACTAATGTAGGGAATAGTGAATGAGGGTATAGGGTGTGATTGGGAACACAGCCTCTGAGTGTCGACTTTGAGCGCTGTTAATTCACAGTATATTCCTAGGTATATTCCTGTATATTACCGTTTTAATGGAAAATGGTATGATATTGTAAGAATTTGGGCTTTTTCTACAGTAAGGGTTAACAGTGTAGTTCAGCTCTGTAATTTCTTCATCCGTGTATGCGTTTATGTCCATCTAACAGCGTAATTTTCTTAAATGATCACTGATGATTACCTCTGTACAAAGCCTGATTGTACTTAAAGTTCCAAGAAACAAGTTTAATTCGTCCCCAGTGCAACCTAAATCAGGGAGATGGATTGATTTTGATGTCACAGGTCACAAATGGATCTAAATTGCCTTGACTAAATCGGTTACATTTTCGAAACGGCGGACAGGTCCTGACAGATTGCGGGTCGTGCCGTGGGCAGCTGCGGTCCTCCAGATGTGGTTTCTGGGATGATGGGATCAAAGTTAAACACTAGCAGATGTTTCCGCGCCCTCCTGGACAGGCACAGCAGGAGGAAGGAAAGGTTATCCTCCTACATCCACCCATTCCAGGGGGAGCGAGAAACATGGAACCCTGGACTGCTGCGTGGTTCTCATGTCAACGTGCTCCCTAAACATTTAAATCACTTGCATTTTAAAATCCCTCTGAAAGCCGGAGAGATGGATGCGGAGAGGGTCGAGAGCAGGGTGAGATATGGGTTACTGCACTGGAAAGGAATAGGAATGAAAAGGAAATGAGAGGTATAAAAGCTGTGGAAAGAAAAGAAAAAGGGAGAGGTTCAGGGAAGGGAGAGATGGGTTAGGGAATATGGAACAGAGAATGGAGAGAAAGAAAGGAGGGGAAACAGAAAGGCTTAGGTGAAGGATAGCATTTACCTTTTCTCCTGGAGAGATAATGGGCTCTCTGGGGCGCTATAAAAGTTTCATTCTGTCCCACCTCCTGGCAGCCAAGAGTAATGACAGTGGTGTTTGGGTCGACGGGGTCACGGCACTGAAAAGTTGCAGTGCTGTAACCACCAGAGAGAGCCGCTTGATGACGAATGTTTTGACAATGATTTTACAATGTCCTCACAGAGTCCAGTGTGTATAAATTCACTGACAGCTGGACTTGTGTTGGTAAAATCTCCCCTGGCACGAACCCTTCACCTATAGCAGAGACCACAGTTCTCAAATGACACAGCAATCAAATGAGGGAAAGAATGAGTGAATGGTAGGAAACCCCTCGAAATTAAGAATGATGTTGTCAGTTCCGCAACATCAAAATAGAGACACACAATAGCTGCCACCAGTGAACATGCAAGTAGATACAATGAGTGTCACAACGATCATCTTTGACCAGATTTATAGTTAAGTTTGGAGTGGCCCGTTGAGGGCTTCTCTTCTTGATTGGCAATGCAAGTACTGTATGTTTAAAGAAGCTGTGAACGCTGTGAACGCTGTGGACCTTTTAGGGAGGGAGAGGAAGAATGGTCTATTTAAAAAAAGAACAAATGCATTACTCACACTCATTGTGTAATAGAAAGCTGCACTGACCTAGATTATTTGTGTTCCTAATTTATAAATAGTATAATCCAAGCATAAACAATAATAATAATAATAAGGCAGTAGTTAGTTGCACTAAATGCAAATAGTGATAGATGCTATTTACACCATGTGTAAATAACAACAAAAAGTTTTCAGATGCTATATTTATACTTTCAGTAATGCAAATAGTGGCAGATACTATTTGCACATCAGTGTTTTGTATATTATAAAACAGTGTGCAATAATAACAACATATTCAGTGTACATGATTATATTGATTAAAATCATAAACTGCCTTTTTAGCATTACTTGTCCCTCTGCCAACAAAGCTGGCTATTTGCACTTGGTGAAAATATACACTCCGTAACAGTTATAAAAATAATAATAATTAATGGTATTTTTTTCTTAAATTGTTTCTTAATTGTCTATATAATTTTTTAAGAAATTATTTGTTGTTGTTTTTGTTGTCGATTATTAAGAATAAGATAACTTGTCTATTGCATTTTCTTTTTTCACATACAGTATTCATAAGTAGGAACTCAAGAAATGTAGTTCTAGTAATTTTACTTTATTTATTTATTATTTTAATTAATATGTATTCTAAGGATCATAGGTATACATAACAAACAATTTTTTTTAAAATTTGTGAATGGATTTGAATCTGTCGTACACAAGTATGAGTTGTTTGTTGTTGGCATGCTATGTGTTCTTCCATATTTTATGTATCGTAAGATGACTTTATCGAAATATGTTATCAAGTGTCTGTTCTCACATACCTGTACTGGTACCTGTTTTGTGCATTAAAGTTACTTGGACAGTGTCTGCTAAGAAAATGCAAACATTTGTTTGGCAAACAGATTTTGTTTATATTTTTTTTAATGAGAGTTTCTTTTGAGCTTTCCTGCACTCAGTCAGCAGCACAAGTTGGTGGTCTTACCAGGGGAAAAAAATTTAGTGGATCATTTGATCTGCGCTTTAGGCCACAACTAAGATAAAGGATGCTGCCTTTATGGGGTTCACAATTTGTGTGCCGCTAGCAGTGTAATTAGGATGATAACTGCTTTTGTGGGATCATCTGTTGCCGTGATACAGTCTAATTAACCTATTTCTAGCTGGCCCGGTGCATTTATGGCCCTAATGAGCACTTCCAACGACAACAGAGGAAAAATCATTGACAAAGCCCAATCCCTAGTGGCCTGATTTAACAGATATAGTGGGGTGATGTTTCATGCTCACCATCCACCATAAGAGAGAGAAGACGGCTAATGAGGAAATTTGGTCATTTCAGTACCACCTTCATCTCGTTATATGGTCCCAAATGCACACGGTTATTGTAACCTGCGATGTGTCCCAGAGCGAGTGCAGATTGAAAAAAAGTGGATGTGTGACAGAAGCAACAGAGAAAAGTGCAACACACAGCAAATACACCGCTAATGAGACCACGAAGTCACCAGACAGAGCACATGGTGTTTATAAATGTTTTTATCACTCTTACAGCATGTCGGTTTGTGCTTGCAAAATATAGATTTGAGATTCAGTATTTAATGTATTTAGACATATGTGATGAATTTACACTATTTATTTTTCTCTGTTTTGCCTGGACTGGTAAGCAAATTACTTAAGAGTTTTCCACTTTTAATGTTGTATTGATCTTCCTCTAATTGGCTCTTTTAATGAGAGGAGATATGGAAGTGAGGTATTTTAAAGCAAAGCATTTGCTCAGCCACTGAGTCATTTTAATGAATGAGGTCATCTATTTACTTTTTTCTGACCGTTTTTTAATTAATTGTTGAAATGAATCCATATTCACCGGTATTGGGTTAATTCAAACATTTGTAGCAATGACATGTGGCTCATTCGGTTTCAGTTTAGCCATTTTGTGTGACATTGAACGCCATCAGTCTCTGGTTCTGCAAACTAAATTTAGTTGTAATTTTTAACTCATAATATGACCTAGAATATAAAATCATGTCTGTGAAATACTGATATTCATTATTTATGCACATAGATGACTTTATGCTCCATGACTGAAAAGGTCTATCCATCATCCATCCATCCATATCTATCTATCTATCTATCTATCTATCTATCTATCTATCTATCTATCTATCTATCTATCTATCTATCTATCTATCTATCTATCTATCTATCTATCTATCTATCTATCTATCTATCTATCTATCTATCTATCTATCTATCCATCTATCTATCTATCATCTGTGTCTGTCTAATCTGAAACAAGAAGTAACAAACAGAACTCACTTATCCTCATCATGTTAAAATATATTTGAAACATTTTAGTTGCCATTAAAAGTCTGTAAAATGTCTTAAATCCCACGGTGTTTAAAATTCCAAAGAATTGCTGGGAAACAAAAATCATGAGCGCCGTGATGCTATAATTCTGTGACCCGCCTAAACAGTTTCTGGTCTACCTTCCAGCTGTTTATTGTGCATTGACAAATATGTTTTTTTTCTTCTATAAACTGTATAAAGCTATTTAGGTCACCAGTAATGTCCTCATATGGAAAAATAACATAATTATAACATGAACAGAGCCCTCTGTGGTTTATTAAGAGGCTACAACATTTACAGACCATGCATAGTGATCAAGCAGCTATTAGAGGCATTGACCAACAAACAAGAACAAAGTAAACGGTGTACAAAAGAATAAGAGAAGCATAGATCTGTGTGAGCCAATGTAGGATAAAGTGAAGCACAAATGTGTTCTTTCATCTGTTTAGAATGGTCAAAATAGTCTGTCAGTTGCATTATTAAGGGACCAAAGCACTGCATTGTGTCTCTCCTGATTGTCCAGTCAGGGTTGTCATTTGGGTCAAATGGCTCTTTTTGTCCTGCGCACTGAAACGGCTTTATACTTTTGTCTGTTTCTGAAGCAAATAAATAGTGATGGTAATGAGGGTCTAAGCTCTCTGTTACAGATCTGCATGAATGAAGAAAATTGATGCACTTTTCTGTTGTACTGTCATTATAGACAAAACCGTCAATAACAACTAATGTGAATGTGAGCAAAGGTGAGAGATTTTAAAGCAATCTTACTTCTGCTTTCCTCTGTCAAATCATTTTTACACTGACAGCCTGAAACAACACTCTGGAACAATTAGTGATCAACATTTCAACAAGAGCTACAAAGTATAAAGTGTTAAAAATGAATTTATTTGTTGATCCACAGATAATATTGGATTTACAATATTTCAGTTATTGCTTTCATTTATTGAAGAAATTCCATAGTAACAATATGCATGTTTTTTTGTTTGTTTGTTTGTTTGTTTTAGCTAAATGTCTTAATGCTCACAAGCATTTGCCCTGCCTAAAATAGCCAACATTATAATTTTAGCTAATTTGACTCTAGAATCACTTCTAATGCTATATGTTACTAGTGTTCTATTTCAATAAAACCAGTTTTTACATAGTATTTTTTAAATATTACTAGTGCAGTTTAATGCATATAAATACTGAGTGCACACAACCCTAAACACAGTCGCCACTTTTCTGCATAACCAAAAAATTCAAAAACATTACAGAAAGTCCTCTAAGTTTCTAACATAACTGAACATTAAACACTAACATTAACTAACAACATCTTTCCATTTAAAAAAACACATAAAATAACACTTTAATCCCTAAATTTATGCAGTCCCTTGCAAAGCATGCTGGGAACCGCAGATCCACTGCCCTGGGCCGGGTTTCCCGATAACGATGTATCTTAGCTCTTAAGAGCGCTTTCTACGTGCAAGGTTACGAACGCTCGCAGCAATTCCACGAGCGTTTCCCAAAAATGCACTTAACATGAACGCGCGAGAACGCGCTCTACGTGCTACTTAAGAGTCGCTGTCCATTCGCAAAGTGCTGAAATATAACCTTATATGGAATCGTATTGTGAACATTTAACCTAATAATTCTCATCTGTTTTGGATTAACAATCAAGCCAAGTCTATATAAAGCACCTACATACAGACGGAGAATAAATATACCTTTCAAAAGGATGAAATTAATGTCCTCTTAGAGGAGATAGAGCAAAACAAAGATGTGATTTTTACCAGATTTAAAGGAACTAATATTACATACTAATAAAGAAAAACAAAACATCTGGGAGAACATTGCTACCAAACTAACTGCAGCCAGGGGTGTTCAAAGGTCAGGGAAGGAGGTCCGCAAAAAGTGGCATGATTTTGCAAGCCTGGCAAAAAGGAAGAGGGCACTGCAGATGACTGCAATAAAAAAAAAAAACAGGTGGTGGGACCAATGAGTCCCCCCTTCTCACAGCCGAGGAAGAAAAAGGCATTGTCAATACTTGGCACAAGTGCTTGCATCCATCGAGGAGTAGGGATAACTCAACCTGAGCCTGAACCTGAGTCAGGTCCTTCATGCTCAGAACCATCAGTTTCATCTGCCATCTCCGAGCACCTACCATATAGTCCTCCAAACAACCCTCCTCAGCCTCCATCTTCAGTGGTCCAGACTGCAGCCACAACACCTCAGCAGTTTGAGAATGTCTGTAGCTGTAGTCAGGACCTAGTGCAGCTGGAGAGAGAGACATTAGACAATGCCTTCAAGAAGCCAATGAGAGAGACAACAACTTCCAACAACAGCTCATTGAGCTCAAGAAGGCCAAACTGGCCTTGCACAAACGTGCACTAGAGGAGATGAGTTTTGCAAGGCCCTCAATTGCACGGATTATTGTGGAACGCACAATAGGGAGGTGGAAGATGCACTTTCGGGCAATTCACCAGTCCGGCGGTGGTCTTTTGTTTGCTCCACAAAAGTGCTGTGCAGTAGTAACAGCTATGCTGCACAACATTGTAGTGCAGATGAGAGTACCCTTACTTAACATGGAGGAAGAGGTGGAGGAGGAGGGGGAGGAGGAGGATGTGGAGGACGAAGATGGCATGGGACCACAAGGCCAACCAAGAAATGCTCAATACATGACTGGTTTTCGTGCACAGCAGCAAGTCATTGACAGATTTTTTTTAATTCATCCCTATTTTGCCCAGTCTTTGAAGCATATTTCCCACATTACTTTTTTTTTTTTTCATTAATTTAATTTAGATGTGTATTTCTATATTTGTCTTCCCTTTTTAATTATTTCATTTATAAATTCATGTAAACAAAAAACGAGTACAATAAAGTGTACAATAAAGTACAATCAAAACATTATTATATTATTCACGTTGCAGTGTGTTAAATCTAGATAAAAGTGTAATCTGCCGGTTGTCCTGCAGGTGTCCTCACAAATCTGTCTTCTTAAGATGCACTTGGGGATGTACGATTACTCCAGAGCACTAGTAGTTCTACGAAGATTTTCAAGTGCTACTTAAGTTACGATGCTTTTGGGAAACAGACCGTAATATTAAGATCAGTCGTACGATCGTTTTTACGATCAATTTAGACTTACGATGCTTTTTGGGAAACGCAGCCCAGTTAGATGTCAACAAAAATGATCCATGTAGTTTTCACACAAATGACTTAAGTAAACTTCCGTTTTAAATATATTAGGTTGATTGAACCCAATTGAATTAAGTTGTGACAAAATATTTAACAATCGTGTTACTTTTACTAGAGTAACTAAATTTAACTAAATTTAACTAGAGGCCAAAATTCATTTTTTGAGTGTATGTAACACCCTACTTACATTACAGATACACTTTGCTCTAAAACTTATCTAAAGTCTTCCTTCTGCAGGGACTTGTTTGTTGTTTTCCTCTATATGATAAACAGGCCCTGAAAGCTTTCAGGCAGCATCATTAACAATGTACGACGATGCTCATGCCCCTCAAACTGCACAAATTAATCATTTTAATCTAATCCTATCGTCCTAATCAAAGGCCCCGGCTTCTGTTTTATTTATTGCGCCCTTAACCTTAGTAATTAACTTATGCATGAATTTATTATTCAAGATTCTCCCTGAATGGGCCTATTTAACCAGATGCAAATAATCATTTGGGCGTCAGATTTTGTGTTCGTTCAGTCTTGGGAGGCAGAGACTGCTTCTAGAGACACTTGAGGGTGACACTGTCTGAATTCATTCCCTTACATTTATAAAATAAAATAAAAATAGCTAGAGGCATCTGTGTTCGTCTACATTATGCAGATATTAGTCTTGATTTTTTTAAACATTTGTTTACTTCTTAAATACAGGCATATTAGTAAGAGCTTTAGTAATACTGAAAAAGGATGGCTTATAAGCATGGAAATTAATCAAGTTTGGGTAAAACCAAACAGATTGGCCCATTTTAAGATTACCTGGTAAACAATATTTTTAATATGCATACCTTTGTCTGTTGTGTTTTTGTTCATGAAATGTATAGCGTATATTTGCATGTATTTTATGTAATATTTAATTTACAAGGCCTTTAGTACACCTTTCACTTACATATTTACTGTTCAAATGTTCAAAAAGGAAAAAAACAGTATCACATAATTATAATTTGGCATACTGCAGTATATATGCAGTAAAACCTTTGCTTTGCGGTTTTGATTATTACATTTAATCAATTTGCAGCAATTGCACAATCAAACATTCATGTCTCATACAAAAAACAAACACACACATTGAAAAAAGTAATCTGAAAGGTTCCTTAATTAAAGACTGAGGATATATATTCTGTTTACTCTCATTACAAGCTATATTTTACACTACAGAAATTTGCCATATTCTTCATAAGAATAGAGCATAAATGCAGTTGGCACTGCCAACATATGACCAAATCATATTGGATATTGCTATTACCACCACGTCTCATATATACCCATGCGTTTTTGAAGATTTCATTATTATCAATACTAAAAAAAAATGTGTTTGTCATTAAATGCTTACTTTTTTAAAAGGTTTTAGCCAGCACTCCTCTCCGCATCTAAATTGGCTGAGAAAATGTCATCAGCAGTCAGCTGGGCTGAGCACTGTCAGTCTGACGGGACAGTGTCACCCCGGGGCAGAATATGTCCTCTCTTCTGATAATAAAGGGGACTCTGGAATGTGAGCTGGCACTCAAGGGAAGAACTGCAGAGGGTCACTTAGAAATGACTTCTGCCTTTTCCTTATATCTGGGCTATCTCTAGGAATGCTATTGTTGGCAGCTCTCCATTAAATCTTGCCTTAAAATAATGATTTTGTGAAACAATCTAAGGAAGGACTGGTATTATGAGATATGGTGCAATGATGGTTTAGGTGCCTTATGTAACTGGCCCTTGAAATGAATGGAATAGTAGTATAAACAGATCCTCAGTTGTTTCTGTGCTATTACAGCTGACTTTATCAAGGTGGATGAACCGTATTGTGCTGCTGTGCTTTTCTAGGAATCTGTGCCTCAGTTAATCATTTGGTTGCTGCCCTTATAAAGAGCTTTTGTCTTCTACAAAGTTTGCGTTATTCACACATCTTGTGACTTACACAGCGCTCTGAAATGCAGTACTTGATTCTGATTGGTCAGTTGCAGCATTCTGTGGATAATAATTTTGTATAACGCTCCGCAAACTCAACATTTGACAGTTGTCCCTATCCTACAGTGCTAGCTTCATGACTTGAAATATTGACTAAAATTAAAAGATACACATCATTAAAAAGTTTGGTGTCAGTAAGATTTTTTTTTTAATTCATAATTGTATTCAACAAGGATACAGTTAATCAAGTGTGACAGTAAAGATATTTGTAACGTTACACATTTTTTTAACTGTTCTTTTTAACTCTCTATTTATCAAAAAATCCTGAAAAAGGAGTGTCACCGTTTCTGGAGTAATGGGTGCTGAAAATTTTGAGATATTTTAAATTGTAACCATTTTTCACAATATTATTTTTGATCAAAGAAATGCAGCTTTGGTCGAGCATAAGATACTTTTTTAAAAAACATAAGAATCTTCTCGACCCCAAACTTTTGACCGGTAGTGTATTTTATTTCAAACATTGTCAACAGGTATTAGTTTACCCTAAGTTTTAAATCCCCAATTTACTTACTTTTGATTATTTCATCCACATTTTTGTCTTCTCACTCAAGAGCTCTTGATCTTTGACTTCCCGTTCCTTCAATACACAAGCTCTCTCATCGTTAAGCATTCAGGTGAGGTCTTCTCTCCTCGGTGGAGCTTTGCGGCAAGAGGCTCTCACATTTAAAAGGCTTTTTGAAGTTGTTGGGAACTGCCATCACTTCCTTTTAGTTGCTTTCCCAGAACAGTATCCTTGCTTTTCATCTAATAATAAGGCAATGCATTTTCTCCAAACACACTCTCCATGAATTAATTCGACAGTGTTATGACCCCGATGGGCCGTTCAGTAAAATCTGCTTTTGAATTTGCCCAGGCCCCCTCATAATGTACCGGCCCCCGCTGTTTCTTCTCAGAGCGGCCATTTTCAATTAATCCCACTGAATAATGCATGACTACATTTAACAATCCAATGGACCGATATGGGTTCTTTGGCTGCAGAGGAACTCTGTTAATGGTTGTAAAATAGAGTTATACCACTCCGAATGAATTCATTAGTTTACTTAGTGACTCAGAAGGTATGATACTTTTTGGGTCCGGGGCAGCTTTTGGCAGTCACTTGATAATGTTTATTTGGTTTTCTGTAGAATTATAATGAGGCCTGCAGCTTTTGCTGCCACTTGTGGAAGGAACATTTGAGATAATTAGAGGATATTTATAAAGCACACCATTAACCCTAATGATAGTGAGATATGGTTTTGGGGATATAGTCAACATTTTAAAAAAATATATCTAAATACAAGATAATTCACACCAAATATACAAAAATAGGAGGCAAGAAAGAAAATTGTGCTGGGTTGAATGCTATTCAGTTAATTCTGGATGTGAATGAATTATGTTGATAACTATTTCAGCTTTCAGACAAATGATAGTGTGATATGGTTTGGGGATATAGTCAGTATTTTAAAATATCTACAAGCTCACTAACTCCCGAGAGAAATAAGAAAGGAAAAATAAAAATGTGTTTTAGCTTTAACAAATGATACTGAGATGTGGTTTGGGGAAAAATATCTAAAATAAGTTATTTAACTCATATTGCGAAATTAGGAATGTGTCACGATGTGTCCTCCTACACTGCTACACTTCCTCACTCACACTCTGGACTACAATTCCCAGCATCCCTCCTGGTCCTCACCTGCACTCATTCAGCCATCAGCCGCATCACTGATTATCACCTCATCAAGACACACACCTCGGCTACCCTCATTGTCTGGTCTCGTCGTTCATGACGTGTGTGTGAACTTACCTTACTCCTTGTCATCTGTGTCTACCTGCCTTCATCACAATATCTTCTCTTCAAGTCATTGTACCCACAATACCAAGAACTCTAGTTAAAGGTGAGGTATGTAATTCTCTTTTTTGGCCATTTTTTCAAAATCACTTAACATCCTATTCCTAACCCACTTACAGCCACTGAGTTAAAAGCACTGAAATAAAAATTAAGCAATTTAATCATCTGTGGAACGGGCAGGACTCGAAAAACTCCAGCCAATCATTTCCAAGACCACCTAGAATCATTGGACAGTAAGTGCGTCAATCAATCGGTAGTTGTGTATTTTCAAAATCTGCCAGCCGTTTTGCAAATCACATACCCACCTTTAAGTCTGCCATCTTGCCTGCTATCTGCTTTCTCTGTTTAATAAACATCCGTCACCTGCATTCCTGTTGTCTGTACTGGTAGTACCCTGTTGTGGGACTGGGTAAAACTCTTTCCAATTAATTCCATATGAGAATGAATGACGTCAAGATCCGTTTTAGCTTTACCATGAAGGTTCTTGGGAGAAATGGATAGACAAATCTGGAGAGATGGAGTGCTGGTTCCTCTCCCCTCGGGCCATTAGAGTGACACACTTTTCTGGTCTTCTCTCTGCTCTCATTATTTTTCCTTCTCTCCACAGACTTTTCCCTAGCGCCAATAAAAGCCAATTTTGCGCCGCACCTGTCAAGAGAGCGTCTCTTCCCTGCAGTCATGCAACTGCACACTAACTAAACACCTCCACTGGTGACTAAAGTATGACCATTGTAGATCTTCAGAGACCATCGCCTAACTCCACTGACTAGACGTGTGCAACACCGGGGCTTTTTCTTTCTCCATAGGATGTTAAACTGCTCCGCACCAAACCTGGAAAATGGTAGGAGACGAAATGTTCCAGTTGAGTGTTCAGAAACCGCTGCCTGCACACGCACAAACTCGCCGTCTTATAGCTTACATATATTTTGCAAGCAGCCTGAGGGCATCAAAAGCTGCAGATCACAGAGGTGAAACACGAGCAGCCCAGTAATGAGCAGGATTTGAGATGAGATCGAGTGGGAAAGGCAATTTCTCAAACTTTCGTGAAATGGACCCAAGTTCAGATGCAGGTCAAGCGTGCTGCACAATTTTGCTCCTCTTATAAACGTCCATCAGCAGATCATATAAGTCACAGTGTTTGGCAGGGTTTTACAGTGGATGCAGTGAAAACCAAGGTTTTCATTAGTATATATTACCAGCTGTATGTCGGCCAGCTAAGTGGATCTATTAATAAACTGAATCAGAGTGCACTCACCAGCTATGGAGAAGTAAGGTTTGATTTCAGCTGCGCTGGATGTCTGTTCACAGAGCGCACATCAACATCATCTTTCCATTTTTAGTTCGACTTCCGGCTGAGCTGTCCATCATTTTAATGACCTGTCTGTATGTGTCAGAGCAATCCATCTTCTGTGACACGGTTAGACTTGCTTGCTTGGAGTTGATTCAAGTGCTGGAATGAGATAATGTTCTGACAGACATCCAGACCTGTTGTTAGGCCTGTCTTGATTTATGATGTACTAAATAAGGGAGTACTTTGAGGTTAATTTTTTTAGTGCACTATATAATCACAACAAAAGAAAAAGGAATGAACGAAGCATGTTGATTATTTGAATTCCATTTTTGTCATACTTTTTTTCTGATTATGTGGAATAGCACATTTGAAAGAAGCAGCCTGTCAGTCAGACAGTCCTCGGGTACTAAGGTAAAAAGTAATACGCTATATCTACTCAATAAAATTGTGGCAACAGATTACAAGCAATATTATTAATTACATTTAACAAATAATAATTGAGAATTAATCAAGTGAATTCATTAAAAGTCAACCATTATAAATTGAGTAAATCTGAATAACAGATGATGAATTCCGAACTCTTTATTTTTTATTGCCAACATTGAAGACACCTGATGATAACAAGCAGAATGAATCACTGAAGGAAAGAGACACACAAGAACTACAACTGACTTCAGTCACCGTCTTGATGAAATCAACAGAAAAGACATTCAATCTCTCGTATTACTAATCAGACTGACTTTATTTCTGTCATTTGTTTACAGTTCTTTTTGAGAATTAACTGAAGTTTAGATGTTAATAGCTTATTGAAAATATTTGGTCATGGTGATCAGTGTTTCCTTGCACAGTTTGACTCATGTTTTTTATGTCAGTTTGTGGATTTTGTAATGGTGTTTGCTAAAGCACGTAAATTGTTGCAAAGAAAGCCATAAGCAAAGGCGATCAGATGATAAAGTTGTAGTCATTGTAAAGAAAAACAATTGATTAGTCTTTTGACTGATAAAAACTTACTTCATATGGATATATTTTCATCAATATCGGTTTGTTTGCACAGATAAGACATTCTGAATTAAAATATTTAAATATCTGATTTTTTTTCTCTACAGACATCAAGAATCAGCATATGAATCTCAACAATGGTGACATGCTTCATGCCGCAATGCATCCTGGGAGCTCATGACTCATGACTCCCAGTATGTATTCCGGCATGAATTGTGTTACCATTGTTGAGATTCATATGCTGATTCTTGATGTCTGTGTATTTAAAATAAAACGATAATTCTAAAGTGTATTTAACAATTAAAATTAAGAACGTCTGATCGGTGCAGAAAAAAATGTTGTTAGGGAAACTCTTTTAATATCAAATTACTACTTTTGATCAGTTGTGAGGTTAGTCAATAATTTTCTTTACGATATTGAAAAGTTTTTAATCTGATTGTTTCTGTTCATGGTTTATTTTGCAACAAACTACGTGCTTTAGTAAACACTATCAAAAAGAAAACACAAACTGGCATTAAAAGCAAAGAGTCAAAGTGCCCAACTAAAAGAAACACTGATCACCAAACATTTTCCATAAAATCAACATCAACATCTAAACCTCTGTTCATTCTCAAAAAGAACTGTACGAATGACAGAAATATAGCCTGGTTAGCAATAAGACAGTTTTAATGTCTTTTCTGTTGATTTCATCAAGACGGTGACTGAAGTCAGTTGTAGTTCTTGTGTTTCTCTTTCCTTCTGTGATTCTGCTTGTTATCATCAGGTGTCTTCAATGTGAATACAAAATAAAGAATTATTAATTCATCTTTGACATCTTTCTGTTATTCAGATATTTTTGTGTAAATGTTACTCATTTTAAATGGTTGACTTTTAATTAATTAATTTGATTAATTCTTACTCAATTCTTAGTTGTTTAATTTAATTAATAATATTGCTTGTAATCTGTTGCCACAATTTAATTGAGTAGATATAGCAAATTTCCTCGCAAATCAGATGTTTCTTGTTTTTCACTGGCATGTCTTTTAGGTGTTGAGGATTAGAGCATCTTTGAGCCTACATTCAGTATGAATAAAATACTTAAGTACTGTTAAAATCAGATGCTTTTACTCAAGTCGTGTTGGAATTGGTAACTTGTAATATAGTCATTTTTGCTCTAAGGTATATCTGTACTTTTACTCAAGCATGGCTTTCAGGTTTGTCATGTCCTGAAACTCATACAGTAGCATCTAGCTGAAGTTATTTCACAGTGCTCTGTTATCCAGCAACTTACTGCTCATACTTGGCTTGCTCTCTTCTCATACTCTTCCAAATGTGCTCATTATTCTTTTTTAAAATCTGCTGTTAGATGTGTGGCTTTCTCAGAAGAAAAGACCTCCACCCAGACCGTCCACCTGGAATCTCCACAATCGACCTCCACCACATGATTAAGAATTCAATATTGTCGGTGACGCACCTTACACAGATGCCTTCTGCTATTGCATATTAATAATAATGATAACGTTAATAATGGAAGTCGCATTAAATGGCCCCAGAGGAGCCGTGTTTGATTGTCCTTAATGAATTCTGCTCTGCAGGCTTTTGTTCTAGCTAATGAAAGAGGGGGCGGCTATGGAGGGGCCAGAGTGCTGGAATAGATTAATAGATCGCACAGGATTGAACTCCATTGCTGTGGATATAATGAGGTGTCAGTTCACTGTTACAGAGGGGGGGAGGAAGTTTTCGTTCCTGCTCAGACATTATGAAAAAAGGGAACCAAAAAGAAATCGAGAGCAAGAGACAATGAGAGAGACGGAGAAAAAAAAGACAGATTGTCATGCAGGTGCAGCAACAGAGGACAAGGGAGGCAGTGATGGGTATGAATAACCAGACAGAGTTCAAGAGCACTTCAGAGAGGGCAAGAAACATGTAAGACATGATGTCTCTCAATTAAAGAAATATAATTGCTTTCGTCAGCACCAGGAAATAGACACTTAACCTTACCACCCTCTATATGACATTAGACATCAGGGCCTTCCCCTGCACATCTATCATTAAAGCTCTTTATGTAAGATTTCTGTATGTCATTATTTTAGTAAGAACAATACTATAATAATATAATATAATATAATATAATATAATATAATATAATATAATATATGGGGGGCCAAACAGGAAATATTAAGAATATATATAGCCTACAGTATATATAGATTATATAAATGTAAATCTGAATATGAAGTTATTAAGTCAGAATATATATTTATAAATTATGAATATATAGTTCATATTTATATCCCAAGAAAAATATTTATGGAGTAGATGCCATTTCCTGTATTCTGGTACCTTTTAATTAAATAATCCATGGCTAGCTGTGCAAAATTTTAATGCCCAACATGGAGGCGTTACGAAGAGGAGGGTGGTTACCTCCGCAAAGTGCATTCAAATTGTTTAATGCGCAGCTAGCCGTGGATTATACGCTTATACTATGGTTATTTACCATCATTGACAACTTAAAGCTGTTATTGATGTTTGCAGCGCAATATTTGACTGAAGGGTAAAACTGATGGTTATTTTCGTCAGTTACGGTCCGTTGGATAGCGTTCTGCCCGCTTTGAATCAGACACAGAGATAAAGTAGTGCGTAAGATTACATTTATTTGAATGAACGAATTATAGCAATTATAGCTCTCTGTGTGCGAGTGACGTGTGGGCGGGGCTGGCGGGCTTCAATGAAAACAGCGCATTAATATACAACGGTGATTATATTGACTTGGGACTACCTGGATTTGAGGAAGCAGAAGCGTAGAAAGCAAGGCTGTAGCTGAACGCAGAGTGGAGTTTAATTTTTTAGGGCATTCCTCAAGTGGAATGGAATTGACTGACGGCGCTCTGAAAAGTGAACATACATATGCAAAATATAAATATTTTATTACAAAATATGAATTAGGTATTACAGAAATGAATGAGATGTTTTATTTTGTTCTCACCTTGTGATAAACCATTTATCGGTTTATCTGGACTGACATACAGGTTGATAGCTTGAGGTACAGGAGCCCCTGTCTGGTTTGAGCCCTTGAGCAAGGCACTTAACCTCAGGCTGCTCCCAGGTGGGCTCCCCTGCAACTGGCGTTAGTAGGAAAGAAAAGTACAAAAGAAAAATAAAGCCCTTCCTTCACCACCACTTCCTATCTGGGCCCTAGTCATTTTGCTGTCAGCCTATTGCAACTTCCTTCTTTCCGGCTTACAAGCATCTGCTGAACATTCCCCTGAGCGCATCCAAAATGCTGCTGCTTGACTTGTTTTTAACCTCAGGAAATTCTCTCCAGTTAAACCTCTGCTCGGGTCTTTACACTGGCTTCCAGCTTCGGTGAGTCATGGCTGACCTGCCAATGGACTGACCCCTCAGTCCTGAATTACACATTCAATACAAGAGCTTGATGTCCTGATAACTGTATGGACTCACCTGTGGCAATAGTGTACTGTACTGTAAGTTATTTGGTGAGAATTGTTTTACTATTATTATTTTATTATTATTATTATTATTAGAAGAGCCTAAAATTAAAAATGTTCCAAACCAAAACTTTATTTTCAAAAGTAAATGATCTTCAAACATTTGGTATAAATGTTATCAATGCACTGTTTTTGACCAGTTACTATGAATTGTGGTTGCTTTGAAGCATGATTAAATTTCTTTAGTTTCTAACTCTGTTGCATGCTCATTTTGGTTTAGTTTAGTTTCATTGTGTTTTGGTTCTGTTTTCCTTGTTCCTGTGTGCCCTGTCATTTGACAGATTCCCAGGCCCCGTTTACACGTATGATTAGTTTGAAAAACTGACACATTTCCCTTTCGTTTGTGCCCTTCGTTTACACGCAAACGGAGAATTCACCTCTGAAAACGATTCTTTCTAAAAACTCCGGCCAGAGTGAAGATTTTGGAAAACTTTGTTTGCACGTTAGCATGTAAACTGAGAAAAACAGAGTTTTAGGCAGACGACGTCACAGTATGTGACTATTTTTGGGATTCTGATTAGCTAACGTGGGTTTGAGCTTCTCGTTACACTGCCACCTACAGGTTTGGCATGCTTTTGACAGCATACACGGATTTGTGTAAATGAACACTTTTCTGAAAACTGACAGGTGAAATGTCCGTTTATGAAAATAGCCGATTTGTTGTAACGTAGACCCAGTTTGTTCCGTTGATTAATGAATCCGTTCACCTGTTGTCCTATTAACTTATTAATTCCTCTGTGTATAAGTCCTGTCAGTTCATTGTCCGGTGTCGTTAATGTTAAGTGGTTATGTTATCTCTCTATGACCTGTTATCTGTTGGATTATTAAATGAACCATTTGTGTGGTCTGTTCCTGTGCCGTGCGATTTATACAGCCACCCGTGGCAACCCTTTTGTCCCTCAGAAAAAAATAACAGCATACAGGTTCTATAATGGTGAGTAAAAAAAAAATGGCATTTCATTTTTGAAATGAGTTTTCACTTTTTTGGGAGTGAACCGTTCCTTTAAGCATTAGCTAAGTAAATAGCATACATGGTTGTGCCAAGAGCTGCAAACAGTGATTATTTATCTTTCAGAGCTCTGCATATTTTGCGTGGTCAAAAGGGTGAGTCAGACTATCGGCATCTGTTTTAACTTTACAGTTTTTAAATCAACATAAATGCCAAGGTCGTGGATGTGGAGGCAGGTTGCACACAAGAAATGTTCTTTTGATTTTTAGCTCTGATTCAATTGATTTTGTTTTGCATATTTGTAATCAGCGTAGATTTTTAATCAGCTGACAAACGAACAACAACGTACAAAATGAATGCTTGAGTTGTAATTTAGCTTTGGTTAATCAGACGATCAAAGACCCTAACCGTAAATTTAAAATGGCCTCATAGATTTGAGACATTTTTATCATTCATTTTGGATTGAGATGCAATCCTACTTATATGGAAATCTAATCACACTCTCAGATGTAGATTCAAACTGGGTAGTCACCTGCAGGACCTGGTGGCATATTAAACCTGTGAAATCTCTCAATATATTTTTGCATTGTCTTATAATAGACTTATATTCAACATTAAAAAGCTTTTAAGAAATCTGTAAAATTATTATTTTCATGTCCGCTGCAAACCACCACTCTAAACAACGATCTTAAAGACCTTTGTTTCTGAGATTAAAACTGCCTGAAGTTTTTGATGAAAGCCATTTCCAAGGACATGATATGCTTTTATTTACTCTCCGCTCAGACATCTGTTTGTAAACAGCATGTAAATCCAGGCATGTGTTCTCCTGCATTTTGGCCTGGTTTGTCATAAAACGGCCAATTAACACTGGCAGAGGGAGATTAACGCACTGTGCTCAGATGGGGTTTACTTATGCCCCCAATTACTATCTGGCAGGAGTTGGGGGAAAGACTCGCATTTAGAAGCCTTCTGCATTATCTACTACTGACAAAAATAAAATAATAGAAGACACCTGCACCTAAAAAAGAAGAAATTCCCAAACCATTGAACACTTTGTTTCTTTCACATTATATGCGTTGTGTCTCTTCAGTCTGTTTTGTCTCTTTCCTCAAGGATTGTTTGTTTCGTTGCTTTTTTCTGTGAATTTATTTGCAATATAATTGATGCTACTATTTGGGCACATATACTGTAAGAGGAAGGGTCATGGACTTTCTTTAGAATTTAGATTACATTAAGATTAGACTTTAGACTACGTTTTTTAAACTAACTTACTGATGTAGATTAACCTGCCAATGTATATAGTATAGAAGCAGTTTGTTTTTATGGCCGTAACATTTATTCTAAATCAGGTACAACGCGTTTTTTGTTGGCCTTTAAGCTCACAATGTAACAGGAACAGAAGTAGTGAAATATCTTTTATTCTGTATTGTACATCCTAGTTAAATCATTTATGGAAAGCAAGAAGAAAGGATGGGCACTTCTATTAGTTCTGTCTATTAGTTGTTGAATGGATGAAACACTTGCATGGATGAATCGTTCACAATAACTGTGTTATAAAATACATCGGATAAATTTCTATTTCATGCCAACTTTAACAAATTGCAACTTAATAATACATATTAAAATGCTACTGATGGCCTCTCAGTAATTTTGGAAACTGACTGATTTGAATGAAATTACGCCTTACGGTCTTAGAAGATGTAGTGCTAATGTAACTGTTATTTAAATCTTAATAGTCAAATTATCATGCAAGATTTGCACCCAACAACTAACAAGAAATAAAAAAAATGACATACGTAGGGGAAAAAGAACAAAATGTTCAAGAGAGGCCTGCACAATATTGGTTTCGACTCATCTGTTTTTTTATGTTGTCCAATATGTTAACATAATTACACACAAATAATAAGTATGACACCATTTTAGATTCATTGTTGAATGCATAATATCATTTTAAGCAGACCTGCCATCCGAAGCATTTTTTTGTGCAATAGATGCAATTGTAGAATCAGCTCTTTTTTGTTGTTTGAAGAAACACAATACTGCTACAAATTTTGTTTTCCTATTTATCACATAAATTAATCCAATTAGTCACGCACAAGACCCTTGTGTTTAATGACTGATAATAGATCCCCATTGAATTGTAAGTAATCATTAGGCAGACGATTATGGGACGTCTGTGAGCACGAGCTGCAGGGGTGGAGAACACTGTGCCGTTGCTGCTTGACTGCCATTACTCAGCACAGCAGGGGGATTCTGCAAGGGCCTTGATAGAAAAATATTATTTCCAGGGTTAATTTATCGAATGGGCAGTTTCATTGAACTAAATCTCATCTCAAGAACTTTGTTTCATTCATCAAAGCACAGTAAGCCCTTGCTTAAAGAATGTCCTTGGAAAACATAAAAGCTAGAAATCTTTACAATACGTCCCTTAGATACTAATCAATGTAGTACTGTTCTATGAAATAAAAATAAAAAGATAATTGCTTACATGAAGGTCTGACTTTTGGAATGACAAGTAGTTAGGGATGGTTTACTGACGGAGTCCTTGCCAAGTACACTCGTTTGTTTTATGCATGTCTCTCACCTCCTGTCTTTGTATTCCCCAGGATGTATTTGTTCGTGAATATCATTGTCTATGGCATTATCTTTAGCAGCATTAAAACTTGATTTTTAACCCTTAGGCAAGGCCAATTTAATTGATCGAAATCCTTATTTAAAGGGATAGTTCTTCCAAAAATAAACATTCTATCATTTACTCACCCTCGTGACATTCCAAGCTTGTATGACTTTCTTTTAATTGCAGAACACTAAAGAAGATATTTTGCAGAACTTTGGGGTCTGATGAACATTGAATGGGGATGCAATATATTTGTGTTCCACAAAGAGGGTGCTTCTTAAACAGGAGGCTGTGTTCTTCGTAGTCCAGTCCTTCAGAGGCTTGTATAGGCTAGAGTCCTCCTCAGCATTAAACACTAATGAGATGGTCTAGTAACTGTGCATGGCTACGTCACATATGTCCCCACCCCCACAGTCATGACACAAACATATTAAAACTTAATTTTGGAAAATTTATTTGAAGTATACTTTGGTAAAGTTTAATAATTTTTTTAAAGGGATAGTTCACTTTAAAATTAAAATTCTGTCATCATTTACTCACCCTCAAGTTGTTTCAAACCTGTATTAATTTATTTCTTCTGCTGAACACAAAGAAAGATATTTTGAAGAATGTCAGTAACCAAACAGTAGTCTGTACCCATTGACTTACATAGTAGGAAAAAAAAATACTGGAAGTCAATGGGTACAGACTACTGTTTGGTTATTGACATTCTTCAAAATATCTTTCTTTGTGTTCAGCAGAATAAATAAATTAATACAGGTTTGAAACAACTTGAGGGTGAGTATATGATGACAGAATTTTAATTTTAAAGTGAACTATCCCTTTAAGTATACTTTTTGTAGCAAGTATACTAATATCAATGAACTAGTTGTCACAAGTCTTCGTCTGCACCTGTCTGTCTTAGTCTGCACTACACTTCCCAGAATCCCTTGTGTCTTCACACCTGAACTCACTTCCTCATTTATCGTCTTGTTCATCCGTGTCACCTGTGCTCACCTCATCTTTTGTGATTTGTGTCTGTATTTAGTTTCCTCTGTTCAGTCTGTCCTTGTCAGCTGTTAATTGTATTTATATGTATGTGGAGGTGATTATCTGCCTGTTTATTCTTTTTTTGGATTACCTGTTGGAATTAAATATCTTACATTGAAGCTCTCTGCCGTCCTCCTCTTCTTCCGCCTGCATACACCCCTGACCAGTAGTAAACTTGTGCACTTTTTCAATGCTGCTTGGGACAAAAAAAAAAAAATTATATAAAATAATACATTTAGGTGTACTATAAGATTAACAGTAGTAAACTACATTTCTCATTTGTACTACATCTGTACAAGTGAACTTATAGGTATACTGATAGTTTACTAGTCTAATATTTGTAGTACATTTTTTAGTTCATGAAAGTAGGCCTACACTTCTCAATAAACTACTAGTTTAGTTTAGTACTAGTAAGTTGTTCCATTGTAAAGTGAAAATTTCATTTCATTTCATTTATTAGTTTATTTTACAGGGACAGTGCTCACTGATTAACAGTAAAATAACTGTAAATGAGCCAGAGTTAGCTCAAGAGGCTAATTTTCATCTGTTGTCCCTGGCCAGTTATTAAAAGGCAACCTAAAATCAGAATATAAAAAAAACATCAAATGACTTTTTACAGTCCACAAGTAATAACATCATAGAAAAGTAATAATAAAGCAAATACAACACACCACAATAAGTAACAAGCAACGTCAGCACACAATATAGCCTAAAACATAATGAGAGATTTCAAAGTCTGACACAAGACAATAACTTCATACTTATAGTTTAGTATTTATATATTATTTTTACACTTTAAGTTAGGTGTTATTTTTGTTATGCTTGAAATATACCCTTTAACTGTACTTTAACTCTTTCCATTAAAAAAGATGTATCTTTCCATTTTTTGCATCCAACACGTGCAAAAAACTTGAAACTGTGCAAGAGTTTCATTTAAAAAAAAACGATGATCAAAAAATAGATGTCGAATAGATCCATCAACCATTACAGTTGTTTCCTCTTCATGGGTTCGACATTTCATTCGGTAACATTGGGCAGTTTTGATTTATATGCTATTTAATGTTTGATGATCGTGTTGTTTTGTAATGTTCTATCACAAGTTCCTGCTTCTTCTTCACCCCGTGTTGTGATCTGGAGATTCTGTACTCTTTCAAAAGATGCGTAATAGCGCCTCCTACCATATAACAGTGAAAACGCTGATGGCCTGAAAATTCAGTCAGTGGTTGGGAAAGAGTAGTAGATTTGAAGTAAATTCCTATATAACTTGATAACATGCTCCAACTGTCCAATTAATATTTCTTATTGGGTTGTCAAGTCAATCTGAATGGAATATGAAGGTCAAGCTAACTTTAAACTGAATTGCACCGACACCAATGCTGGTCCAAACCAAACTTAGTGGTTAAAATCGCTGGGCCGGATGGAGTGAATTTATTGGGAACAGATGATCTTGTTAGAACTGAATTCCATGTCTTTTTGCAACATATAGGGAAATTTTTGATTGCAGGAAGTCACTCAGGGTAGTCTATTTCCCCTACACAGCGTGTTTATATTATAATGTACTTGCCAGACATCTTGTATCATTAACAAACAAATGAAGTTATTTGCCATTACTTTCCTGTGCATGTGTGAATGACGTGTAGATTGTACTCTTTGACATTCTACAATCAATGACTGTTCCTCCAGTGACATAACTTCAGAGTGTGATATGACGAACCCCTAAATGTGATAGTGAAGAAGAGCTGTGAGTTCTAACATGTTTGTCTTTTTTTTCGCCATGCTGCTGTCATACAGTCTGTCACACCCACTGAGGATCCAGGGTTTCAGGAACAAAACAACAGTTACCACACATCCTCTACCCAAGACAAAGCCCAGGAATATAAAACACAATTATGTAAGTATAATTATATGGGTAAATTTTCTTGTCTTTATTTCAGTATTACACAGTCACAGGAAGAATATGAACATTGTGGAGTGGAAGCAGAGCTCTGATACCATTCCATCATGAGCATAACACGTGCAACTGCATGCCAGCAAGAATGCACCATGTGGAACAGTGTTAATAGACTGTAAGTAGTCAGAATGAAGGAAAAAAAAAAGATTTTTATCTAAATATTATTGAAAAACCAGTCATCAAAAATACAATTTTATGGTAAATGAGATCATGAAACAGAATACCAGGAGGAGAGGAGTGATTACCGAAGACCTTGAGCAGGAAGGGAAATTAGTAATTTCTTTATTCCATCATAAATGTCCGTCTTTTATTTTTGCTAATTATATATTTGTATTATTATTAATGTATGCAATGTTATAAATGTGATTCCTCTTGGAGGTCCTCATCTTTGGACATGGGATCTCTTGCTAATAGTTTCATGTTGCCGTATAAGTGGAGGGCTTTGAGGTTATGATTTTTTTCCGCCAAGGAAAAAATTATATATATTTTCCGCCAATTTTATTATATATTATGTGTATATATATATATATATATAAACATTGCAAATATTTATAATAAAACCTGTCCAAGCAATTTACATTTACAGCATTTTATTACCCAACAAATAATATTGTTTTGATCAAAAGGATTTCTATAATCTAAAACAATTGCATTGTTTTGATCAATAATGAAAATCACACAATGTTGTTAGATG
>JARPMJ010009358.1:0-27740 GCA_033366665.1 Phoxinus dragarum | reverse complement strand
TAATAACAATCATTTACAAAAAGAAACCAAACTACAGCAAACCTTGTGGATTCCAGAGGATATTTCTGGGCCATAAACATGATGATAACAACAGTGATTTCCAAGAGCAAAATCCAGAATCTAATGTCACTGACTCAGTACGAAAACATTGAGTTTTGTTTGACTTTAAATGTGAAGATCATGACAGACAAAAGCTTTATAGGAACTCCATAAACTATATCTGTACATACATACTATCTGTTTTACCTCAAACTACTGAACTATATAACTCTGGTTGTAGGTTTTAAAACTGTTTCTGTTTTATATTGATTTCTGTTAAATAATGGTATATCATTGATCTCTTTGATCAGTGTGTGTGTGTGTGTGTGTGTGTGTGTGTGTACATATAGTAGGGGTGTAATGGTACATGTATTTGTCCCGAACCTTCACGGTACAGACATAACAGTTCGGTGCGTACAGTAAGACAACGAATACAGTCAGTCACAGACGATCCACACTCCAATCCAGAAGGGTGCGAGCGCGGTAATGCAACACTGTTTGATAACCGCTACAACAGGAAAAGAGCAGAAGAAGAAGAGACAATATATGCACCAATCCAAAACAAGTGCCCTGTCCCAAATGGCACACTCCGGACTTGTGGACTTCCTCAGAGTCCACACTTTGGTGACGTCATGTAGTGCAGACCTATAGGGCCCTTGGCGCGAGTCCACGAGGGCGCATTGAGAGGTTCTTTTGGGACAGATTCGATCGTCACGCCGGAAATAACGGTCTGGTTGTTGTTGGACAGGAGCTGCAAGTTCGGGAAAATATAGACAGTATATAAACTGGACACAGCGACCCCATAGGTTTCAACAGAGAAACCCTGGCCGGGTGAACTGCGCAGGCTCAAACTGAGCTTGACGACGTAGATGTGACGTGAGCCTGTCTGACAGCTGTCAGTCTTCTAGTCGCTGTGCCGGAGAAATCTGAATCATTCCCTTCCGAATCTCACAGAGATGGAGAGCGTGAGCATTAGCTGTCCATGAGCAGCAGCAGGAGCAACTTTATCACTCTCTGTGGGCTTCTCTCTTGACTTTATCAGACTTTATGCCTCCACGTCCCGGTGATTGCTTGCGAGCTTCTCCGCCGGTCTATACGTTAATTTCTGCGACAGAGAGTCGAGTGGTTATGATGCAATCGTTAGCCTATTTTTTACAAAAACTGCTTCTACGAGGCCATAACGTAAGATACAAGGTAATGGAGCCTTTTATACATTGTCGTGTTTCTTTAGAAATAAATAAAGGACAAATGGAGTCTTCAAACGCCTCAGATGTAAAGTTATTCGCTGTCAAAGTGACGACAAAATGAATGGGAGTCAATGGATAGCTAACAGCAGGTGATGGCTTAATAGCCAATGGCGGCCCCCTGGGAAGCTTCGGTTTCCGGCCATTTGCAAGTAGAGTTTTGATACATTTTTGTGATGCTCTCCACTAAATTCATGGAAAGGAAACCGGGATGGCAGAAAGAGTCCTGTTTGTCTTATTTATTTTACAAATGCTTTGTTTTTATTGTGAATGTACATAAATAAAAATAGACTGCTGCATACTCTTAAATACTCTTATCTGTATGACAAAATAATTTGGCATTGTGCCGATTTGTGGCTTAAGTCTCACTGTACTGTCCAATGATGAAATACGCGTCCTGGAAATGAGAAGTGTCCGATGCCGCTTCACTCGCTGTCTCCTCGTGGAAAAGTGAAGCAGGCTCAGAAGTGGATGCCACTTTTTCTCCTTCATGGGAAGAAATCACTTGCTGTGATTTCTTCAAAAAGCATAATAATGAACTTAGTGCTTCCGTCATTGTTAGCGCATGTTAATTAGCAAAGAGAACTAATCTCTGCACACGTTTTATTTAACAATTTTCAATACATTTTGTAGGCCTACTTTTATAACACAAGAGATGCTTTTCGGTTTTCAGCTGATTGTGACCAAATACTCTTTTGCAAGAGTGCATTCTGTTTACTGCTTATAGTGCTTGATACACCAAAGGAGCTTGTAATGTCATTTGCACTACTGTCTGATAACAAATAAATGAAAAGAAACCTTGCATTGGGGATTTGTTGCTTTTTCCTGTTGTACTGTAGGCCCATGGGCGTAATTTGTGTGTGTGTGGGGGGGGGGGGAAAGAAGATAACCCCCCAATATTTAAATCTATGCATTACAACCCCCCCAAAACCCCCCCAATATTTATACCATGATCACATGAAACCCCCCCAATGTTCAAACCAAATCTACGCCCTTGTGTAGGCCTACTCGTATCGAACCGTGACCCCCAAAACCACGTACCGAACCATGACTTCTGTGTAATATTTATTACTGTATGTTTGTGTGTAGTGTAATATATTAAAAATGTATATATAGCTATACATACATACAGCAACTAGCTATGCAACTTTTGACGCTTCAAAAAGTTTAGCGATAACAAAATGAATCCCTATATATATATATATATATAATATATATATATATATATATATATATAGAATGTGTGTGTGTGTGTGTGTGTGTGTGTGTGTGTGTGTGTGTGTGTGTGTGTGTGTGTGTGTGTGTGTGTGTGTGTGTGTGTGTGTGTAGGCTATACATATAGGGATTAGTTTTGCGATCTCTTTATGAACTTTTTGAAGCGTCAAAGTGGTAGTTGCATGACTACAGGAGCCTGATCGAGACGGTACGCAGAACATCGCCTGAAGCAAAGATCGTCGTGTCTGGATCGCTTCCCACGTACCGACAAGGACAAGAAAGGTTCAGTAGATTGTTTGCACTAAATGAATGGTTGATGTCATGGTGTAATGAACAGAGACTGCTCTTTGTAAATAATTGGAATCTGTTTTGGGAGCGACCTAGGCTCTACCGTGCTGATGGCCTGCACCCCAGCAGAGTCGGAGCGGCTGTTCTGTCGGACAACATCTCCAAGACGTTACACACCATATGACTAGTAAGTCAAAGTCCAAATCACATTCTTTGCTGTCCCAAATTAATTGATATAAGTACCAGTGTAGAACACTATATAGAAACTGTGTCTATTCCTCGTTTAGTGAGGCCAAACAATAAATCTACTGCAGGATCTAAGAAAAATCTAATTGTGATTAAACCAGAAAATCTCAATATTAGTGAACAAAAACAATTTCTAAAGCTAGGTCTTCTAAACATTAGATCGCTTACACCTAAGGCGGTTATTGTAAATGAAATGGTCACTGATAATAGCTTCGATGTACTCTGCCTTACTGAAACCTGGCTTAAACCAAATGATTATTTCGGTCTTAATGAGTCCACTCCACCAGGATACGGTTATAAGCATGAGCCCCGTCTGATTGGTCGTGGCGGCGGTGTTGCAACAATCTATAGAGATATTCTTAATGTTACTCAGAAAACAGGTCACAGGTTTAATTCGTTTGAAGTACTTGTATTAAATGTTACGCTCCTAGATGTAAGAAAGAAATCCCTATTATCTCTAGCCTTGGCTACCGTATATAGACCGCCAGGGCCTTACGCTGATTTCCTAAAAGAGTTTGCAGATTTTCTCTCAGATCTATTGGTCAATGTCGATAAGGCAATAATTGTTGGAGATTTCAACATACACGTTGATAACACAAATGATGCGTTAGGAGCTGCGTTTACAGATTTATTAAACTCCTTTGGGGTCAAGCAAAACGTTAGTGGTCCCACTCATCGTCTTAATCATACTCTAGATTTAATTATATCATATGGAACCGATCCAACCGATATAGATATTATACCGCAAAGTGATGATGTCACTGATCATTACATGGTAACTTGCATACTACGTACGGCTGAAATGTGTCATGTTGCGGCACGTTATCGACCAGGCAGAACAATCCTTCCAACCACTATAGATAGATTCTTGAATAGCTTACCTGATCTATCTCCGCTCCTCAGTGAACCCAAACTAACAGATGAGCTAGAGGAAATGACTAGCAGTATGAGCAACATTTTCTCTAGTACATTAGAAACTGTTGCACCAATTAGATTAAAAAAGGTTAGAGAGAAAACTAAAGCACCATGGTACAACAGTGCTACGCATGTTATCAAGAGAGAAACTCGTAACTTAGAGCGCAAATGGAAACAAACTAATTTAGAGGTCTTTAGAATCGCGTGGAAAGACAGTATGTCACGTTATAAAAAGGCTCTAAAAGCAGCCAGGGCTGAACATCTCCGCAAACTAATAGAAAATAACCAAAACAATCCAAGGTTTTTATTTAACACCGTGGCTAGATTAACAAATAAACAGACATCACCTGAACAAAATATTCCGTTACATTTTAATAGTAATGATTTCATGAATTTCTTCACTGAGAAAATAGAAAGCATCAGAAACACAATTGTAAATGTACAATCTTTGACAGCGTCTTATGATTCAGCCTCAATTATCGCCCCTCAACAACAACTACAGCGCTTTACAACTATAGGACAGGAAGAGCTAAATAAACTTATCACTGCATCTAAACCAACAACATGTTTATTAGATCCAATACCCACTAAACTACTGAAAGAAGTGTTACCTGTAGTGGAAGAGCCTCTTCTCAATATTATTAACTCGTCTCTATCTTTAGGACATGTTCCAAAAACATTCAAGCTGGCAGTTATAAAACCTCTTATTAAGAAACCACAATTAGATCCAAATAACCTAGCAAATTACAGACCCATTTCAAATCTTCCATTTATGTCTAAAATACTAGAAAAAGTTGTGTCCGCTCAATTGTGCTCTTTCTTGCAAGAAAACGATATCTATGAAAAGTTTCAGTCTGGATTCAGGCCACATCATAGCACAGAAACTGCGCTGGTTAAAATTACAAATGATTTACTTTTAGCTTCTGACCAAGGCTGTATCTCAATACTAGTTTTACTCGATCTTAGTGCTGCGTTTGACACTATAGATCATAAAATACTCTTAGATCGACTACAAAATTACACTGGTGTACAGGGACAGGCATTAAGCTGGTTTAGATCGTACCTATCAGACCGTTACCATTTTGTACATTTAAATGGGGAAAAATCAAAGATAACGTCAGTAAATTATGGAGTGCCGCAGGGATCTGTGTTAGGCCCCCTGCTATTCTCAATTTATATGCTGCCACTTGGTAATATTATAAGAAAACATGGAATAAGTTTCCACTGTTATGCTGATGACACTCAATTATATATTTCATCACGACCAGATGATAACACTAAATTATCTAAAATGACAGAGTGTGTTAAAGATATAAAATATTGGATGACGTGTAATTTTCTTCTATTAAATTCAGATAAAACGGAGGTATTACTGATTGGTCCAAAAAACTGCCCACAAAACCTCTTACAATACAACCTTAATCTAGATGGACGTCCTGTTACTTTATCCTCTACAATAAAAGACCTGGGTGTTATACTAGACCGCAACTTGTCTTTTGAAAATCATATTTCAAATGTCACAAGAACAGCCTTTTTCCACCTTAGAAACATTGCTAAGCTACGTAATATGCTATCAGTTTCTGATGCAGAAAAGTTAATTCATGCATTCATGACCTCGAGACTAGATTACTGTAATGCTTTATTAGCTGGTTGTCCTGCATCCTCCGTAAACAAGCTACAGTTAGTCCAAAATGCAGCCGCTAGAGTTCTTACTAGGTCAAGAAAATATGATCATATAACACCAATTTTATCATCTCTACACTGGTTACCTATTAAGTTCCGTATCAATTACAAAGTATTGTTACTGACCTATAAAGCCCTAAATGGTTTAGCTCCTGTGTATTTAAGAGATCTTCTATCGCCATATAATCCATCGCGCTCTTTAAGATCGCTAAATTCGAGGCTTCTGGTCGTACCTAGGATAACTAAGTCCACTAAAGGAGGGAGGGCGTTTTCACATCTAGCCCCTAAACTCTGGAATAGCCTTCCTGATACTGTTCGAGTCTCAGACTCGCTCTCCCAGTTTAAAACTAGATTAAAGACGCATCTCTTTAGCCAAGCATTCACATGATGCATCTCATACCTTTTATACTACAGTTAAATCAGATCAAATGCATTCATATTATGAACAGCAGCTACGCTAATTATTTCCCATCTGCCTTTTTTGTTGTTATCTCGGGATGCCTGTCCCGAGATAACTCAAATAGAGTTCGTCAGCTCCAGTTATGTATACAGCCTCTCATGGAGACTTCAGATGCACCAACGCCTATGATGAGACGACTCGACGCCTGTGAAGAGACGACCCAACGCCGGCGATATGTTATGCCCTAAATTTCATGATTAACTAACTGTATTTTTGTATGTATATTTTTAAAATGCATTTTCTGTAAAGCTGCTTTGAAACAATGTGTATTGTGAAAAGCGCTATACAAATAAACTTGAATTGAATTGAATAGCTGTCAATGGAGGGACAAAAATATCTCAGATTTCATCAAAAAGATCTTCATTTGTGTTCTGTCATTATACATTAAGCATGACAGCCAGATGAACTCACAGTCTCTTAGTTTGTATTCAACAAATGCAGCAGAACAAACTCGCTGTCGTCTCTGTGTCGGTCTGTTGATCCTGTTGCCCAGAAACCCTGGACTCTGCAGTCAGTCACAATCTCCTACACACACATCACACCACATATCTCCTCTTTCTACTGCCTCCTCAATATATATTTCTCTGAAACAAAGGAAAGGGCTTCTATAATCATGTATCTAATCACCATCATGTACATAATCTATGATCACGTAACAGAACAATATCAACTGTTTACAACAGCCAATATCTTAAGCATATATAAACTGATATTTCTGATGTAGAAAAAAAAAGTCTCGGCTGGATTAAACTAGTCTTCCAGTCTAGCTAAGCGGGTGTTCAACATGTTTTAGCTGCAGCCATACCAGTTAAGTCTAGCCTGAGTAAACCTTTGGCAGGGTAAGCATCTGCTTTTCATTAGCAACACTCCTCTTGGTTGCACCAGTAGCCTGTGGATAAAGTGTGAGTGAACTTGTATTGAATTTTTTAATTCATCAAAACTCAGTGGCTGTGACTTGGCATTGTCTTTCACAAGTTCATATCGTATTTCCCAAAGAACAAACATGTTTTCAGATGTGTAATTTTCATGGTTTGCACATGTGCAGTCTTAACATTGCTAGAATAATAGTCCACGGCTATTATCTTGCCATCTAGTTAACAGATGTCTGCAGAGATATTTTGCCATGGACCGTTGGGAAAGTATGTACTAGCTCTCTCTTTTATGTGGGCTTGTTGACTTGGCAAAACTCATGTACGCTTTGGTGATGTGATCTTGATGGCCAGTATGAACCTGACATAACATGTCTTGTCTCTCTGTGAACTTCTTTTGAGAAGTCTGCCACCACAAGATTTTGCCTGGCACATGCGCTGCTTTGACATTAAGGGCCCTATCATACACCCGGCGCAATACAGCGCCAAGCGCGACGCAAGTGTTTTTTGCTAGTTTCAGCCCGACGGAGTTATCATTTTTACGCCCTACGCCACGTTGTTTAAATGGGAAATGCATTAAATGGGGCTGCTGGTCTGAAAACGAGGTGTTCAGGCGCATTGACGCATTGCTATTTTGAGGAGATGAGACTCTGATTGGTTTATTGCACACATTTTTCCGTCATTAAACTAGCAAAAGTGGATTTGGACACACCCTAAGTGCACTTGCGTCCTGCGCTTTAGACCACACACTCAGATCGTTAAAATAGCGTCCTATAGGTGCTCTATGTCATTTTTTTACTATATTAAAGCATAAAAATACCATAATGTTTCAGATATTTAGGAAAATGCCAAGTTCACATACAGTATTTGTTTCTCAGAAAATCAAGCCAGCTATTCTACTTTGAAATATGCTCAAGTGTGTGTCAATATGTCTGTTCTTGTTTTAGTCCGGGGGTATTTCACCCACTGCCAATTTACCCAATAGCATTTTGCCAACTCTGGTTGCTAGGTGCCGTAAAACACGGTGTGGGGCCATGGGAGCCAGCCAACAAACTGGATCAGAGATTGCAGATTATACCTGACCTAAAAAGCCTCTGCCAGCCTTGTAATTCCAATGAAAAGCATTATAACTTAGACACTTAGCATCAAAATTATAACAAATAAAGACTTGAAATATCTAATTTTGCATGTAATGAGTCTATATAATATATTGGTTTTCATTGGAATTACAAGGCTGGCATAATATCGTGCATAAAATATTTTATTTCAGTAAATAACTTAAGACGCTTAAACCAATATAAGTAAGTGTTACCAATAAATCTTATCAGCATGACTTTTCTGTCTCAGTTTCTCCCTGTTTTAGTACTTTTTGGTCTCTGAGGCTACAGAGGTTGGAATGGAGAATGTGTGGAATGTGTGTGCGTGTGCGCGCGTGTGCGTGTGTGTTTCTTTCTTAGCTGTCCAACTATCTTTGTTTAGGAGAAGGGACTCAAAAGGCTCCTCTGGGTGAACAGTGCCGTAAGTAGTATTATAACTTAATATGAAAAATATTTTTTTGCACCTGCAATTTGTTAAAGGAGAACTCCGGTCAATTTTAACATTGAGCTCATTTTTTTGTAAATTTGGAGTGCTGTCAATACAGAGAACAACGACACAAATCGGTGTTGCCTACACTGTGTTATCCTCTTTTTAACATTTGCACCCTGTTGACTTCAATGGGGCAAGTTTTAAACCAGCTTTTATTTCTCTTATCATCCTTAATGTGTCATTACAAGTGCCCAGCCATGTTGAGTGATTCCTTCAGAGTGAACACGAGTGAATCTGACTGCATTAGATGTAAAAGATATGAATAAAAATGAGTTATTTCAGCCAGCGCACATACCTGTATTTACATCCTGTTTTCGGTCGAAGTCCAAAGTAGTCGATTGTCGAGTTCACGCGCATAGGTTTAGTCATAGATATACATAATAAAGGCTAGATGTCTTACGGCGGAGTCTCGAACGGCATCACCCGGTGGCCATCTTGTCACAGGATGTAAATACATGTATTTGCGCTGGCTGAAATAGCATAATTTTTATTAATATCTTTCACATCTAATGCAGTCGGATAACAAGGTGTAGGCAACACCGATTTTTGTCGTTATTTTCTGTATTAACAGCACTCCAAATTTACAAAAAAATGAGCTCAATGTTAAAATTGACCGAGTTCTCGTTTAAGGATGTGGCTTTGTAAAGTTTTTTTTTTTTTTTTATTGACTGAATTAACACTTGTAAAAACTCTCTAAAGATGGAAACTTGTTTCATCATCACATGATGATTGGTAAGTTACAGTATCAGTAAAACTAATTGAGGATTTATACTTGGACTGATTCTGTGTCGCATGATGCTGAGGGTTAACAGTGAGATGTAAAGTTATTAGCACTACTATATTACCAAATTAATTCATTCCAAATGCATTTTAAAGTGGCATATGAAGGACAAGTATGGTAACCCATACCAGAATTTTTCTTCTGCGTTTAACTCATCCAAGATAGTGCACAGTAGTAGTAGTGAATAGTAATCGTGAAGAATAGTAGTGAACGAACACACACACACACACACACACACACACACTCTTGTGCATCTTTAAATGCATGTTTATTACAGTGAAGATTTCCCTAAAGCATCATGGCCGTGGGAAGCACCTCGCTTGAGGCACAATGGTGGTGGCTTATATATTGTTTGTAATGATGGAAAATTGAATACTAACTGCATTCATACTTTGACACATGATTTAACGACTCAGTGTGCATGTAGATATGATGCAATCCATAAACCACCCCGTTCTTTGGTGAGGGAGAGATTTTAGATTAACAGGCTGGTTCTGGCACGCTGTAAAATCACTACAATGCACATCAAACAATCAGTCCATGATTTTGGGGGGGGTTTGTAAGTGATTTAAGTCTTAAAATGCATCCAATTTTCGCAAAAAAATGGCTCAGATAATCTTTATTCACATAAAAAAAAGTCACCAGTTGGATTTTTGATGTTCATCTCCATAGAAACAATATTTATCAGTTTGAACCACAGAGATCAAAGTAATCTCCATCTGATGAAAAGATGGACCTTCAAGCGTCATGTGGTTTGAGTATATCAAACAAAAGCCCCAGAAGATGTGTTGAATTAATCAAAGCCATTGTGGAGAATATCACTGTCTATATAGGCTGAAGTTGAGTTTATGGTTTCAAAAAGATTAATGCACCTTCCCAGAGAAATTCAGCCTGGAACATATACATTTCCTCAATCGACAGCCGAAGAGTGTCATAGATCTAAAGTCGCTTTCCAGACCCGTCTCTGATCTGCAAAACCTGCACCTCAATATGATCATTGTTGGTTATAAATATATAAATAGCTTTTGTTCCTCTATTGTAAGTCCCTTTGGATAAAAGTGTCTGCTAAATGCATGATTGTAATGTAATTTTATCTAATTTTATATGTTTGTTGTGCAGGCTAGTCTCTGGCCAATGTATTTTTCAGTGGCTGATGCTGATACAGTGATGTACAAGATTTCATTTTGTCTCTTTATGTGTTTTGTTTTTACTTTATTTCAAACCAGTTAGCTGTCAGTCATTTGCGTGCCTCAGACTATAACATCTCATCTAACATCAATCACTGACTCTGAATGTTTTTAGCTCAACTTTTGAACTCAGCTTTTTGGCACAGCCCAGAGGATGAATGGAAAAGATGGGGCGAGACTGCTTCTATTTTAAAAAAGGATTCCAAAGTGATTATGAAATCAGAGAAAGTTTCACTAAAGCATAATGGGAAACCCCTCCATGGGAAGCACCTGACATGCTCACTGAATATAAACCCAACAGCTCGGATCATTAGGATCACATCCGCTAGAAATACCAAGGGTTCACTCAAAGCACAGCGAGTCCGCCTTTAGCAGCTTTCAGAAGAGATCAGGTGTGCTCCTACAGTCCCACATTCAAATCCAGACTCAAAAAACGTTTAGCTTTGCATTTACTGAATGAGCACTGTGCGTCCGACTGTTTGTACTGTATTTTATTTTTTATTCTAAACTGTTTTAATTATTATTTTTCTTCTTCTATGTAAAGCACTATGAATTACCATTGTGTACGAAATGTGCTAAACTTGCCTTGCCTTGCCTAATGATGGAAAATATTAGACAAACTTCATTCAGATTTTGACACATGCAATCCATTAAAAACCTGTTTACCTTTGACGAGGGACAGATTTTGCAGTGACAGGTTCTCTCGTGGGTGGATAAGGGTTCACCCAATGAATATATTTTGTTTTAAATATCACTTGTTCAAAAGCAGCTTTACAAAACAATGTGCCTTACAAAGAAACACCTCATTGATTAGGGGATAGTTGTAGAACCATTAGGTAGCCTACCGTATATTCATCTATTTAGGCTACTAATATTCATTTATTAAAAAATATTGACATTGCATATTAAATAGTGTAACACATCGATGACTTTGTTAGCTAAACAGAAAGAGAATCCGAGAACGGTAAACAAACAGTAAGATCTTTTTTTTTTTTTTTTTGTAGCCTAATCAATTTGAACTATTTGCAAATATATTTTTATTTTAAAATAAAAATATTACCATAATAACATATAATAGCCTAAACAACATGCAATAATATAAAATATTAAATGTTTAGCTACATCCCCTCCCCAATCTCCTTTATCGTTAAAACCGAAGCGTCGCGCTGGAACTCATTCGGTGTCTGACGTGAACACTTAAGCCCCGCCTTTTTTGATTAGATTGGCCATCTCAATTGTTGTGTCATTGACGAGTGCTGTTAAACCGCTTGAAATGTTTAAAATCGTCTGGTGTTCCTTTGCAACAAACAGAGAGGCTATTTGGCCATGTTGGCATCTTCACTATTTTTACATTTGGCAAAATTGCAGCGTTAGGCTACGTCATGAAGTAGGGGAGATTTGCAAGTGAGTGACAGCACCGACTGCTGGCTAAAAATACAAAGAGACCCGCGAGTCATTTTGAAAGTGAAAGTTTATAAAGCTGAAGTGCGCTGTAGACACGAGTATTAGTAAAGGAACTTCACAAGCGCTGAAGACACACACATAGCAGAGGTGGAGACCAGAGGTGAGCAATAACTCTCTCTATTAGCTTCATAACCATCTTCAAAATCTTCAGCACATGCATGGTATCTTTGTTTTAGCCATTTGTGATTTACACATTTAGCAGATTTTTCAATGTGTCTTTTAAATAGCCTTTTTCTGCGTGTTTGTGATCATTTTGTCTGATTAATGTTGCGGTGTTGATTATATTCATTTTATATTCATATTCCAGGTCATGTTTGTAAATGAGAAGTTGTTCTCAAACAGTTTACCTGGATAAATAAATGTTTTAAAAAAGTGTATTTGCGTTCAGCCAGTGAAGACAATGCAATAGGACATTTATTTCATCATGTTCAATTTCTGTCGTGGCTCTGTAGATTCAGCTGCGATATTATCATGAATGGATGCGTTTCGTTGTGTTCTCGGTGCTTTATTGTAGTAAATAATAGCGGTTTTGTGGTTGTATTTTACACTCGTGAGTCTCTTCAACCCCTCCGAATTAATGCATGTTTCATGATTCATTATGTTGTGTGAAATCTCGCAAAATTATTTGGTAACACTTTACAATAAGGTTCATTAGTTAACATTAGTTACATTAGTTAACATTAACTAACAATGAACTGCACTTATAAAGCATTTATTAATCTTTGTTAAAGTTAATTTCAACATTTACTAATACTTTATTAAAATCTTGCATGAGTTAATGCACTGTGAACTAACATGAACAAACAATGAACAGCTTTATTTCTATTAACTAACATTAACAAAGAGTAATACATACTGTATCCAATGTATTGCTCATTGTTAGTTCATGTTAGTTAATACATTAACTAATGTTTAATAAATTAACCTTATTGTAAAGTGTTACCAATTATTTAATTAAATTCTGATATCTCTGCTGAGCTTACAGTAATCATCTAATCTCTAGCACTTCCTTATTTGTCCTAGTTGTTTAAGTTTCACTTCTTTATAACTTTCTGTGGTTGTTTTTTATTGCAGAATGAAAACCATGATTGCTGTAAATTCAATGCATCTGTTCATTCTGGGTTGGACTTTGACTGCTGTCTGTCAAGCTGATGGTAAGAGAATACACTTTCCCCTAGAAATTTTGAGGAGGGACTAAATCTAAGACAATAATAAAATAAAAGGTCAAATCTTGTGTTTCTCTGCTGACTCTATCTGATGCACTCGATTAAAAGAAACAGTCATAATGTTGCATGCAGAGATTGTAGTGTAGCCTATATATTACTATTTAATATATAAGCTATAATTAATTTTAAATAATAAAATATGTGACCATCCCATTATTAGATAATAAATCCGGTTCAAACTATAATGTAGAAAAACACATGATGCACAGTGGTTATATTTCATAAATACAGGTTATCGAGTGAAAGAGTCACTGCATGTTTATTATATTGACATGGACACAGACACATAAAGTCTGATATGTTAAAAGATTACTGAGATGTAAAAAAAACCCCAGATCTTTATTATTATTCAGTTGCTGTATTATATGATACACACTGTTATTTTTCAGATGCCATCAGTGTACGCTGTGAGGATGTGACTGGAACTGTGAGGGAAAAAGTAACTTTCACATGCAGCGTCTCTGTGAAGAAGTCTGAGTCTGAACGCTGCATTAAATTGTTTAAGTTTCAATATCCTGAGAAATATAATGACTCCGCAATCTGTAAAGAAGAGTTTCCTCCTGACTCCTGTGAACAGAGAAACAGCTTCACATGCAGCTTCAGTTCAACTACAGCAATGACAGAACAATTCAGATTCTTTGTGCAAGCAATGGGTGGATGGACACTAACTGAATTCACTGTGAACATAACAGGTACCGTATAATAATGTTGTTTATAATTCAAAAATGTTTGCAACTGTACTTTTATTTTCAATACTAACAGTGGTTTAAAATCTGTTCACAGAGACCAGTCAACCTGAACCTGGAAAGATAGGTAATATATTGATTATTGAGTTACTTTTGGAACTCAGAAAACTGTTCTTTAGTCTCTTGTCAGAATATTTATAATTTAAAAAATAAATTATTTTAAAGTTTAAGGTTCTAAAAAGGAAACTGATGTATGATGATGGTCTCCAAACATATTAATCTCTCTAGATACTTGATGTTAGAGATGTTTAGATTTGGTCTGTGTGTCAAGACATCAGTTTGATCAGATTCTCAGCAGCAGAAATGTTTTGTGAAGTTTGAGTGGAGAATCTGATGTTTGATAGGCTGAGGTTGAGTTTAAGATTTAAACAATTATTTAAACCGTTTAATTGTACCTTTCCAGATACAATTAAAGAAGATGATCTAAGATCTTGGAACGCTGTCATCGCTGCAGTTATGGGCTGTTTCATCTTCACCATCATCATCATCATCATAGGGACAATCCTTTGCACAAAAAAAAAAAACCTACAGCAAAGCTTGTGGATTCCAGAGGAGGATATTTCTGGGCCATAAACGTGATGATAACAACAGCAATTTCCAAGAGCAAAATCCAGAATCTGTCTGACTCAGTACGAAAACATTGAGTTTTGTTTGACTTTAAATGTGAAGATCATGACAGACAAAAGCTTTATATGAACTCCATAAACTATATCTGTACATACATACTATCTGTTTTACCTCAAACTACTGAACTATATAACTCTGGTTGTAGGTTTTAAAACTGTTTCTGTTTTATATTGATTTCTGTGAAATAATGGTACATTATTGATCTCTTTGGTGTGTGTGTGTGTGTGTGTGTGTGTGTGTGAGAGAGAGAGAGAGAGAGAACATAAGAGGAAATGCACCAAATCCCAAACTGTGTTTGGTTTTGCTCTTTTTAATAAATAAATAAAGTCTTGTAATACTCTAAAGATGAATATCTGGAAACTTTTTAATCAGCATGGTTATGGGAACACAACAGTATACCAGTAAAACTAGTAAAGTGGGTGAAGAGATCATCTGAATTTATGCCTTATTTATTTGTTACGTGTGAAGTCACCTTTATTTATATATTGCTTTTTGCAATACAGATTGTTTCAAAGCAGCTTTACAGTGATAATGAATGCAACAAAGTTTGTTTCGGCTGTACAGCAGATCTAGAAGAAAGTCATTGTCCAACTTAAAGGATAATTCCGGTATTTAACACCTTGAGTCTATATGGATAATATCAGGGAGGTGACCCGAAATCTGGATAACATCATGGAGAAGCTCACGGCTTTGCAAAAGCTGATGGACCAGAATGGACTAAGAGAGTAATCGTGCAAAGGAATGCGGCTACTCGCCCGAGACCAAATAATCCCAATCTTATCTGCTTTCGGCCCCCCTCAACCAGCACCTGCCTCGGCCAAGGCCGCTGTTGGAACAACAACTCCCCCGGAAGAGCACTGCAGTGAGCCGCTCTTGCGTTCCTTCCCCCATTTCTCACAGACACCTGCTGATTGTTGACTCTGTTTGGGACCTAATCAAGGTTGTCTCCATGGCAACTTGCTGTGTTAACGCTATGACATCTTGCGGACTGAGGCACCGAGATTTGGATGCCAGGCGGAGCGAATCTCCAGGCCTACACATACACAAACTCTTACATATATACACAGATATGCAATCACCCCCCCACCCCGCATCCCTCGCCTTCGCCGCTTTGTACCCCCCAGCCTGGCGGGCGGGTCTGTGACCAGCGCCGACATGGCTGCAGGACCGGATGGCTGCTTGCCTGTGCTGGGTCACCTCCATCCCCCCAATCCCCTCCCCTGTTGCAAGTCTTGTGGGTTCATGTACTGATTATGTGCTAATGTTGCTGAGGTGTTTTTTTCCTGTTCCCAGACTGTACTCCTCACAGGAGCATAGTCTGGGAGTTGCCTTTTTTCCCCTCACCTATCCTCATGTCATGCTGTATTATTTTCCTCAATGCTCTGTCTTCCTGTCTTGTCTACCCCATTGTCATATTGTATGTATGTTTGTGCATGGACAGGTTGATGGCTAATTTCGCTGGTACTTGTGACTAAGTGACAATAAAGGCTACTACTACTATTGTAGTTTGTTTTGGATGAACAAGAGTGGTGGACAACATTTTTTTGACAATGGTTCCTCTCTCGAGTTTTTGACTATAATAGAATTGGCCATGGACCCATTTAACATTGGAGTCAATGGGCATGTCCGAAAATGTCATTAAAACAGCCAATAATGTTCGTTTACAAAACTGTTAAACTCACCGAGTGATTAGTGGTGTTCGTTGATGATTATAAACAATATATCGTCGCAATATATGATTCCAATCCGTTTATTTTGCTATAGTGGAACTATTTTTTCAGACACTTCACAACCGTGTAACTTCCGCTCAAACAATGTTTGAATCTGAAGCGTTAGCACACTCCCGACCACTTGATGGCGATAACCGATGTTTATGTCTCGCGGGACACTCACGGTCACAGTCGAGTTCAACTTCACATTGCACTGGTCAGTGGTCACGTCTTTCAATATGGTTAGAATTTGTGCGGTCAAAAACTGCGGTAAAGAGCTCTGCTCGCTAGCCTTATGAGAAACGGAAGCGAGCAAAAAGACTACATCGACCAAATGTAAACTGCCCCCTTTCCGTTTCCGTTAGCGCATTTATATTAACGAGCACTCAGTCCTTCAACAGAATTCAATGGGATTTTACAAAATGACGAATATAAAACACGACAGAAACTGTATTTCGCAACACTTTTTGTTTCTGGAACATCAACTAACATCACTAATCACTCGGTGAGTTTAACAGTTTTGTAAACGAACATTATTGGCTGTTTTAATGACATTTTCGGACATGCCCATTGACTCCAATGTTAAATGGGTCCATGGCCAATTCTTTTATAGTCAAAAACTCGAGAGAGGAACCATTGTCAAAAAAATGTTGTCCACCACTCTTGTTCATCCAAAACAAAACTTACAATATAGACTCAAGGTGTTAAATACCGGAATTATCCTTTAAGTCCAGCAATGATTCATTTCTGTTATGAATTGTGTAGTAAATGTTTAGATTTTTGCAGGGGATAGAAGAGATTTAAAGGTGATTTTAGTATAAGGTAAGATCAACCTTGAGATATATTTATTCCTGAAATATGAGCTATGAATCATATTGGTGAATTTGGCAGATGTTTTTATCCAAAGCGCCTCACAATCAAGGTTTTATTTGATCAGTTCATGAGAATCCAAGCAAGCGAATCCGAGCGCTGATGATACGTTGGATTTAATAGTAGAGGATTCATTAATTTAATTCTTAACCAATTTACGGTTGGAAAACGAAAAAAAAACTCGAGCGTTTGAGCAACCGAACACACATCTCCAACCCGTATTGCTCTGTGTATGTCAGCTGTCGCTTTTGGCCAGGTGGTGTTTATAGCTTAGGGGGAGGAGCTTTGGATTGTAGAGAGCATTTAATTGGACAGAAGATGTGATGAGAAGCTGAAGTCCACGGTGATATTATACATATCCATGATCCATTTTAGGTAGTGAGAGATTGTAAGTTTTGAATGCTTATATATTTTAAATGTAAATTGTGTCACTGTTTTGGAAATTTTGGAACCAGCAGCGCAATGATATTACAAACTTAGTGCCGGTCACATTGGAAGTTACCGAGCTGGGGACTATTTTCAGGCGCTGTGTAATATCATTGCGCTGCTGGTACGGCAGCAGTTCCTGGATTATTACGCAGGAATGAGAGTTTAGTTCCTAGTCATATTGCCCTAGGCCTAGAAAATCGCAACTTTTCATTTTCTGTCGGTCTTATTACACGATGTAAAAGTGCTATCGCCAGATCCGGAGATCGGCTGAATGGATTCGAAAACGGTAAAACTGTTTAACTCTAGGGGAGCTGGAAAATGAGTTTATTTCCAAAAAAAGTGGAGTGTTCCTTTAAGGCTAACATATTCATGCTAAAAGCTTAAAAAAAACATACATTATGATTTCAGGGGGCTTTAAACACACTGGCAAACAAGAGGAACTAATGAGCCTGATTAACAAGACACACCTGAACTCAACTAACACAATCAGTAACCAGAGAAACTAACAGGGAGAATGAGGGAGAACTGGAGTAATTCAGTGATTAGAAGATAAACTGAGAAACTCAAACATGAACAGAACTCAAAACATGACAATTAATATTATAATTAATTATAAATATGTGAATCAAAGGAATCACATATACACAAAGTTTTTTGAAGTGCACTCTTAAGAAAAAAAGGTTCAGTCAAGTGCTTCATATCCATTTAGGTGTTCCCATCATGGGATCATTTTATGGATTTTTTGTTTTTTTATTAAACTATATGGATTGAACAGCTCATAAACAATCACATTTTGCTATCATTTTAGACATAAAGTATAAATGTCCTACTATTATAATTTTTTTATTCACGCAACTCCGGCGACAGCGTAATCTGTGTGGTTTATTGATCTTTATGGTGCTTTCATTGTGTTTGTTTTGACTCACTTTGAGTTGTTGCAGTTGTATGAAGATTCTTCAAAAATGTCCTTTAGCGTTTAATTGAACAAATAACAGATTTAACAGATAATAAGCAGATTTTTAGACTGAATTTTATTTTTTATAGTGAATTGTTTGTTAATGTGTCCAGGCTCTCCAGTTTTGCACTAATAGGCCGATATGAAAAGCTTCTTGTAAAGCAGAAGTGTATCCTCTGTTTGTCATGGCAAGCTCCTAGAGAGCTGTATAAACAGCAGTGTGTATCCGCTCTCTCTTACCCAGAGATGGCAAGAGTGAATTCTGTGCCACACTATGTGTTGTTTCATGTGTAAATCCAAGTATATGTCTAAAGTAATAGGTTATACGTTTATATATTTCCTAATATGTTTTATATTTTTTTATTTGTTCAGAAATATTTACAGGCTATGCAACACTGTGGTCTTGTGAGGCATGACATTTCATTCCTTTCTAGCTCTATAATTTTAAGGTTTATTTCCTTGTGTAACGCAAGAATCAGACGCACAATAACTTATATTAAACATTAACCAGACAGGATGATAACCTTTAAAATCCATTCATTTTTAACAACTTACAATAAAAACTTGTCTATGATTTAAACACCTTTGATTTAAAATGCCTTAAGAGATAAAAACTTATTTTGATGTACTTATAAATCGACAGCATTAGTAGAATTCAATGTAAAAAAAATGTGTTGTGGTGTGTGGGATTTCTTAACCTATTTAAAAGAGCCGAATTCAGTTGTAGTTTAGTGATTGTAACTAAGGCACAGAGTGGGAGAGACATTAAAACCATATGCGGAGACTCCACAGTTCAGCACTTTCCATATGAGACAAAATGTGTTTTGTCGTAGCGTTGTGTTTCATGTTTAAAATGAGCATGTCGTCACAGCTCATTTTAAACATGGAGGTGAAATAAGGACAACTGTGTTATAGTTTTTGGAGCATATATAAAACCTGCACAAACACTAAAATCTGGTTTTATGGTGTTTATAAAACCAGCTGAATTCATAATTTCTTATTCATAATTTAGATGTAGTGTAGTTCTGATTAAATCTGGTTATTATCTTAAAACACTGCTGGTTTTACTTTTGGTATTGTCATATTTGTCATCAGCACTTTCTGTCAGCTGTGATAAACTTGCTAGTTCAACATCCAATAACTAAATATGTTCAATAAAACATAAATTTTTTATGCATTTAATCTCACTTTATTGACCAATGTACTTGCTTCTGACCTTCGATGATTCAGTTAAATAAGCAAAAATGATTATAGATAGATAGAAAGTTTTGCTAGTTCAACATACTCTGGCACTGATGCCCTAGTAAGATAGGCTACTTCACACGTCAATTGATTGTAATCAGTTTTGTCAAGCAAACAAGATATACTATACTCTAATAAAAAATAAATATGCTTTTCAACACTATTTGCCTTTGGAAATTCACTATTCAATTATTTTCATAATTTAATTTTTAAAATCTTGAATCAATGATTATCTGCAATACATTCATGTTGGTTCTCGCCCAGAACAGAACCATTCCGCAAATCCAAACTGTATGCTAATTCGCCTTTGGCTAAGCCACGCCCTAGAATGTAGATTGACCAATCACAGCGCAGCCAAGAACGAGCTCCCACAGAGGGTCCGACACTTTTTCACAGCGCTCCGTTGACACAGGCGTCTCATATTTTTGGTCTCGGCAGGCTATTACCGTCGTAGTTTTATCAGAAATACGGTTAAACGTTGTGCCTGGGGCATTTGTAACACAGATACGCGTTTCCCAGAGAGGTTGGAGGGGGGTGTCCGTTTATTTCCCTTCCCAAAACCGAAGTTAAATCCTGACAAGTAGGGATGGCCCGATACCACTTTTTCCAGGCCGAGTCCGATACCGATACTTTAATTTTTGGTACTCGCCGATACCGATACCGTAACCGATACCTGTATTTTTATTTTCAATTAATTTAATTCATGCATTTGTCATTTTTAAATGTATTGGTAGAGAAACCAAAAGAATGTCAAATCATATTTATTTATTAAATGTAAACTTAATTTGTTCACCAAATATATTTAATGCACTGCATATTCATTACTGTATAAATTAAATATAGATGGATCTTTTTGTGAAGTTACAAAAAAGGTAGCCTATTTAGTCAAGAGATAATCCTTTGTCTGGTTAACATTAAAACACAGCAGCAGATTAATTCAACTGCTGCCCCTTTAAGACCGAACGCACGGACCCCATTTGAATTATACTGTCTACGTTCACTTGACATATAATATACTTTGTTTACTAGGATACTCGCCAAAACGGGCGTTTTTACATAGTTTTGTGTGAATTCATCCGTACAAGCGTAATAGTGAAAGAATTCCACTCAGTGTTCGCGCGCTGTCTGAGGCGATGGTTTTCGGGGCGCGCGCTTTGGATGTTTGAAGTTCATGTAACTTCTTGACCTGCAAATGTCCTGTAATAATGTCGCTAAACATAAATAAGGAAACAGTTCATGTTTTACTTACATATACGATTTAGTTTTAATCCAAATATACGTGCCGAGTGAACGATCAGCAATCCAGAGCATTCAACAGAAGTGCGCGCTCTCTCGCTCTCTCTCTCTTTGGTCAGTTAATGTTAATAATAAGCTACATGCCTCGTTTTACTTTCTTTGCCATTGACATCCGACTGAACTACAAACTTTCCACTGACGTCTGATGCGCTCGACCAGCTCGCGCTTCGGTGCCGCGGCGCGCTCAATCCACTGCGCGTTTTTCTCTTATCAGCTCGCGCACCACATCTATATAGGCGTTACTATATTTTGTTTAATATTTCACTAATATGATACATTTACTTCATAGACTGCCTTCTTTTTATCCCCATTATACTTTCTGTTGTCAGTGCTTCTTTGTCTGGACACAAACACTGTACACACGCTGCCTGGTATCGGTTGTTGGTATCGGGGCGCTTTTACGAGTACGAGTACGAGTACATGAGCTCAGTATCGGGCCGATACCCGATACTGGTATCGGTATCGGGCCATCCCTACTGACAAGTGTCGTTTTTGGATTAAACTGTGTGGACGTCCTCAGTCAGCGAAACCCCTCAAGATCAACAACACACTTTTTGTCTCTAAGATACATTTAGCTTTTAACCTTACTGTGAAGTTATAGTTAGACAGTTTTATGCTGGTTTATGTTATGATTTCGGTTCTCTGCCCTAATTGGTTGATACGCTAGCACACGCTGCTAATAAATACAACTTTATACTCGCGTAGTCCGTTTGCTTTGTAATAACGATTATAGAAGTGAATAGAGACCTACCCAGCTTTGCATGATCAGTGATGCTTTTGCCTCTATTTGGATGCCTTGTTGTTGCTTGCGTTTCACCGGTATGTCTTGAATATAGCCTTTGAACGCATATTGCAGCCCCTTTTGCCTACTTCTATCGGACACTTTATTTGCTGCTTTATAAAAGTTTGATAAAATTTCAGCAGGAAGAGCCGTCACAGCATAAGCCATGTTGATACCAAACCAGAACCCATAAGAAGTTGACGGATGTAGCAACAGTAACTAAGGGGGGGCGGGGCTTAGCCAAAGGTGAATTGTCAATCATATTCGACGATAGTGGTCCTGACAGAAATGTATAGTAATTAATACAGGGCAACGATTAATCACGATTAATCGCATCCAAAATAAAGTTTGTGTTTACATAATATATGTGTGTGTACTGTGTATAATTATTTTGTATGTATAAATACACACACATGCATGTATATATTTAAGAAAACTGTGTTATTTATATATCCAATATTATATTTATATATAATATAAATTATGTATAAATATATATACAGTATACGTGTAAATATTTGTAAAAAATAAATACGTGTGTATTTTTATATACAAAATAATTATATACAGTACACACACATTTATTATGTAAACACAAACTTTTATTTTGGATGCGATTAATCGTGATTAATCATTGCTCAACGCTACTCACGACCAATTTGTACGAATTCGTATGACCTCACTCATATGAATTCATTACAATTTGTCTAAACCCACGTGATGGATCAGTTTAGGGTCGGAGTCAGGGGTATAACCCAGCTATAACCTTATAATATATTATGTTCCCTTTTTTATTATTATTAATGTTTCCAGGCACAGTTTTGCACACACAGTAATAGGCCCATCTCTGCTTTTTGTAATGCAAAAGTTGATCCTCTGTTTGTCATGGCAAGCTCCTAGAGAGAGCTGTATAAACATATCCCACTGCAGTGTGTATCCGCTCTCTATACCCAGACATGGCAAGAGTTAATTCTGTGCCACACTACGTGTTGAGTAAGCACAGAGTGGCAGATATATTAAAACCATGTGTGGAGACTTGCGCAGTTACGCACTTCCACTATAAGTGAAAACACAAAATGTGTTTTGTCTAATTTTTGGCATGTTTTGAGCATATATGACACCTGCACAACAACTAAAATCTGGTTTTGTGGTGTTTATAAAACCAGCTGAATTCATCAATTGTTATTCATTATTTTTATTTAGTGTAGTTCTGATAAAATCTGATTATTATCTTAATATATTGGCACCACAGCCATTACATTTAAAACAGTAATAATATCCTATACTAAACCTAAACTAATCTTGACAAACTATACCATTTGAAAGCTTACAATCTCTAGTTTACATTTTGGTGACTGATTTTCAAAATAAATTACAGAGGAGCCGTAATTTATCAATTTGCAACAAGAATATTTTCATACTCCTAAAGGCGTGTTCAGACCTTTATTTTGAAATAGTGATGAACATGAAAAATCATGAAAGAATGGTAGAAACCTCAGTTTGTTTTCATGCCAAGAGTTCAAAAGATAGCATCCATTCAATTCTCTTAGAAAAAAAGCTCTGAAAATGTTTTAAAATATAAATAAAAAAAATAATAGATTCACCATGATGTGGCAGCGAGCTATAATGCACAAACATGTTCTTTATGTGTTTCTTAGAGGTTGAATTCATTTTAAAATCTGCCAAACTTTTGCCAAATAGGATATCTAACTTCAAAAATTGTATGAAAATTGTAAAAATAATGGTTCAGATCACTCAAACAACATATGGAAATGAGGCGCCCTTATATGGGCCAGTAATGTCAACTAGTGGAGAAGTGTGGTACTGCGCCCTAACAAAATCTCACTGAAAGCTTATTTTTGAGATCTCAACCTAAAAGTTGAAACACAGCTTGTTCAGATTTTTGGCTTTGATTTGTTTTTGCATTTTTAGAGTTTTGAAAATATATATTTTTTATAAAATATGAATAATTAAATTTTTAACATTGTACATTTTCATAAACTCAAACTTATATAACTTGTTTTCTGCATTACTTCCTTAATTTTTTTCACAAAAATCTGCCAAATGGTCTTCTTTAAAACAAGACCAAACTAACATCTAAATTACTTCCTGAATTACAACCATTTAAGGTCGGAATGTGCAATTTCACGTCTATTTAAAAAAAAAGGGGGGGGGGGGCTTAAGGGGTTATAACACTGCTTTCATTATGTGTTTGGTTTTACTATGGTCTCTTGTATATTTGGCATCAGCACTTTCTGTCAGCTGTGATAAACTTGCTAGTTCAACATACTCTGGCACTGTTAGAGATGCCCTAGTAAGATACTTTACACGCAATTGATTGTAATCAGTTTTGCCAAGCAAACAAGATATACTATACTCTAATAAAAATAAATATACTTTTCAACACTATTTGCCTTTGGAAATTCACTATTCAATTATTTTTATGATTGAATTTACTGTATTTATAAGAATAATTTTTCTCACTTTGCTTTTGTCACTGAACTGGTTGCAATGCCTTGTGGAGTTTTTATTTATTGTAATAATAATGTATAATAATGTAATAATGTGGTTAACAGAATATGATCCATTCAACGCTACTCACGAGTCACGACCAATTCGTACGAATTCGTACGACCTCACTTATACGAATTCATTAGGCTACATTTTGTCTAAACCCACGTGATGGATCGGTTTAGGGGCGGAGTCAGGGGTATAACCCAGCTATAACCTTATAATATATTATGTTCCCTTTTTATTATTATTAATGTTTCCAGGCAGTTTTGCACACACAGGTCATGAACACAATTTCGTTGCATTCTTGGTTTTGAGAAACACCCTTGAGTAATGGTGTTTTGGGCGTAACGTGCGTTAAACCAATCAGAGTGTTATCTCCATTCCCTTTAAAAGCCAGTTGTGCTCGCGCCAGGGCGGGATTCGGTATTTATATGATGGAATTTGCAAGTGGAAAAACTGAACAGGTCTCCAGAGACCAAATGGATCTGCTCGTCCACGAGGTTAAAGTGCGCAAGCAGACCATCTACGGCACAAGCCGGATTCCACCATATCTTTATGTAGCCTACACAATAATAATATTTTACATTGTAATCCTTTTATGTTTTATATTTGGCATGTTTGTGTGCTGCTGCGCGTCCCTGTGTGTTTAATAAGCAGAGTGTAAGCGTGTTGTGGACCCGCCTATAGGCACACATGCTCTTTAAATAACAAAAAACAATATTGCGCCAATGACTTTAGGGGCCCTATTTTAACGATCTGAAACGCAAGTGTCAAAGTGCAAAGCGCAAGTAAACTCTGTGGGCGGATCCCGGCGCTGTTGCTATTTTCCCGGCGGGATAAATGACTCTTGCGCCGACGCAAATCTAAAAGGGGTTGGTCTGAAGTAGCTTCATTATTCATAGGTGTGGTTTGGGCGTAACGTGAAATAAACCAATCAGAGTGTCATCTCACATTCCCTTTAAGAGTCGGCGCGCTTGTTCCATGGCGGATCGCTATTATAACGGCGGATTTGCCAGCGCACGCCAGGAGCAGTTCACAGCCGAGGAAACCGACGTTCTCGTCAGGGCCGTAAAACACAGAGAAGTGACATTGGGGATGATGGGAGAAACCCACCCAAATTAGCTTCGGTTAAACAGGCGTATAATTTGGGTAGTAAATGTGTAGCCTAATCTAGATTTTTTTTTTTTTTTTTTTTAAATCTAGATAGATCTTTTTCACATCTTCACGGACACAATGATTTCCCTCGTGTGTTAATATTTTTCCTTGTAATAATGTATGATTTGCAAAAATGAAAACTGCTGCATCTGTTTATATTAGAGAATCAAAGTGGATGCGCGTTAACATTATGGCCAAGCACGCGCCCTTAAAATACCATATCACTAACGCGCAACGCGCCACTGTCTTTAGACTGTTTTTTTCCTGGTCAATGGCGCAATTGCTTTCTAAAACTGGAAAATAGCACCATGGAAGTTTTGCGCCGGAACACGCCTCCTCTTTGCGCTGAACCGCCCCCGCGAGCGCAAGTTCATTCCCTAATTTACCGACGTGCGTCTGTGGAGGGAAAAGTCCGCTGTGCGCGGGTGCAAAATAGGAATGATACATGCGTCGGTGTTCAAAGTCAATTGCGCTGGGTGCAAGATAGGGCCCTAGCGCAGGTTTCAGTTGGTCAATGGCGCAGTCTATTTCAGTTTCTCAAGATAGTAACGCGCCAACAATGCGCCTGAACACCAGACCAGCAGCTCATGGGCGCACAGATGGGCCGGGCGGTGAAATGATAACTGGGTCAGACTGAAACTAGCAAAAAACACCTACGTCACACCTGGCGCTGAGGGCCCAATGTAATTTGTTATTGTAATTTATTAGAGGATTATGTCATTCTTTTACAAGGGTAACTGATGCAAAGGAAAGAAAAGGAAAGAAGCAAGTCACAACTATCATCACAAGTATTCAGTTTGAAATATTCAGAACATATCAAACAATCTTTAACAGACAAAGCAATAGTGACAAGGGGCAAGATGCTTTTTTTTACAAATAAATTATCAAACAAATTATATAAATTAGCTAATGTTTCTATTGATTTCCTATAATAACACATTGGCTGATGTATCATCATCATCATCCTGCAAATGCTAAATATTTATCTAAATACAATTTGAAAATTCACATTTGGGGGCATCTTCCACTGTCGGATCCAATGTAGTTGGCATCATCTTTAATTTCAGTCTCTCTGAAAAGCCGATGTCGAACTGTGTCTTGTTTAAAAACGAATCCAAAGTAAAATGAAGCGAACAACCGAACAGTGTTATGGACACACACAGTAACAAAACACTGAGTAGCCTAGGAAACTTCATAACTCTGGCAGGCAGGGGACAGAGCTAATGAACATCCTTGGACAGTAACTGTGGGACTCTGGCAGGATCAGAACCGGAGAACTGGGCAAATACAGTCTCTGAACGGGACAAATGCAGGTTTGCACATTTCTGCAGTTTTGTGATGGTCTGTAATAATTAATGTAAGACTTCAATTATATCAGTGCAGTTCATTTTCATTTAAATGTAAATGGAGTTAATGTCATTATTTTATTACAGATGCAAAACCATGGGCGTTGTAAGGATGATCATACTGGTTTGGACCTTCACCTCTGCCTGAGAAGTCAATGATTGCAAGAAAAGTATTCTGGGAAATGTTTCCGTTCTCTATGATGCCTGGAAATGTTCGTAGGGAGGGTCAGTTTGATACAGTGGGTGTCCTGAAAACATTGTATCAAATCCACTTGTTTACATTTCTTCTGGTATTTTGTGTGAGCAATGTTACTCTGACTCCTCCATGGACAGCAATTTGATTACCACGTTCAAGGCCCTGTGATATTTTGATGCTTTCCTGATGTTAAATTGAACATGTTTAAGAATGCAGAGGATGAAAATGCCACAACAGTAATTTTTTTTCCTTACATTACTTTTACTTTTATACTTTAAGTTGTTTTGAAACCAGTACTTTTACACTTTTACTTGAGTAAAAAGCTTGAGTTGATACTTAAACCCTAGTATCTATACTTCTACTTGATTAATGAATGTGAATACTTTTGACACCTCTGGTAAACACGAGTTCCTTGACAAGCCCTGTAAACGAGAAACCAACTGTGTTTACAAGCCAAGTACAAACATGACAGCAAAATGTATATTCTATTTCCAAGCAAGCTGTTTATTTATTATGCATCAAACGATTTCAATAAAAATTCAACACAGTAGGCCTATATAAATAGTGTCCCTACTTATGTTTGACTTTGACCTCATGAAGTTTTAAAATCTGTTTTCAGAGAGCAGCTGTTGGATATAAAATCACTGCAGATTTTGTTTAGCAAAATAGT